>JAJONR010001778.1:0-103317 GCA_029582245.1 Solanum etuberosum | reverse complement strand
GAGTTAGAAATGGTAGACTTTGATATCATTCTAGGCATGGATTGGTTACATTCCTGTTATGCCTCAGTCGATTGTAGAACTAGGATTGTTCGTTTCCAAGTTCCAGATGAACCAATCTTAGAATGGAAGGGTAGTAGCTTAACGCCTATGGGTCGATTCATTTCTTACATTAAGGCCAGAAGGATGATTTCCAAAGGGTATATCTATCATCTAGTTCGGGTTCAGGATTCAAGCTCCGAAACCCCAACTCTTGAGTCAGTTCTAGTAGTTAATGAGTTCCCAAAAGTGTTTCCAGAAGATCTTCCCGGAGTTCCTCCCAAAAGGGAAATCGACTTTGGAATTGATCTCCTTCCAGATACCCAGCCTATTTCTATTCCTCCTTACAGAATGGCTCCATCAGAGCTTAAGGAATTGAAAGAGCAGTTGAAAGAACTTCTAGATAAGGGCTTCATCAGACCTAGTATTTCTCCATGGGGTGCACCAGTGTTGTTTGTGAAAAAGAAAGATAGGTTCTCTCAGGATGTGCATTGACTATCACCAGTTGAACAAAGTAACCATCAAGAATTTGTACCCTATCCCCAAGATTGATGACTTGTTTGACCAACTTCACGGTGCTAGTCATTTTTCGAAGATAGACCTCAGATCCGATTATCATCAGCTCAGAGTCAGAGACAGTGACATTCCAAAAATAGCCTTTAGAACTCGGTATGGTCATTATGAATTTGTAGTTATGTCATTTGGACTAACCAATGCTGCTGCAGCTTTCATGGATTTGATGAACAGAGTGTTCAAGCAGTATTTGGAGTTGTTCGTTATCATCTTTATTGATGATATCCTCATTTACTCTAGGAATGAGGAAGAACACGCGACTCATTTGAGGGTTGTTCTGCAAACTCTCAAAGATCGCCAGTTGTTTGATAAATTTAGCAAATGTGAGTTTTGGTTACAATCAGTTGCTTTCGTCGGGCATATAATATCTAGCGAAGGGATCCGAGTGGATTCTCAGAAATTAGAAGTAGTGAAAGAATGGCCCAGACCTACCTCTCCTACAGATATCAGAAGTTTCTTGGGTTTAGCAGGTTATTACAGAAGGTTCGTTGAAGGATTTTTATCCATAGCCTCTCCATTGACTAAGTTGACTTAGAAAGGTTAAGTTTTAGTGGTCAGATGATTGTGAGAAAAGCTTCACAGAACTGAAAACTAGGTTTACTAAAACTCCAGTTTTGACTCTACCAGATGGTTCAGACGGTTATGTTATCTATTGTGATGCGTCTAGAGTCGGCCTAGGTTGTGTGTTGATGCAGCGAGGTAAGGTTATAGCTTATGCTTCTAGACAACTTAAGGTGCATGAGAAGAATTATCCGACTCATGACCTTGATCTTGCAGCAGTGGTGTTTGCACTTAAGATTTGGAGACATTACTTGTATGGTGTTCACGTAGATGTGTTCACAGACCATAAAATCCTTTAGTATGTGTTGACCCAGAAAGAGTTGAATCTTCACCAGAGGAGATGGCTTGAGTTCCTCAAGGACTATGACATGAATGTGCTTTACCATCATGGTAAGGCCAATGTAGTAGCAGATGCCCTTAGCAGACTATCTATGGATAGTGTAGCACATGTTGAGGAAGAAATAAAAGAATTAGCAAAGGATGTTCACAGGCTTGCTCGCTTGGGAGTTCGCCTTATGAGCATATCAGATGATGGTGTAATATTTCAGAATGGGTCAAAATATTCATTGGTAGCGGAGGTTAAGGAAAAGCAAGACAGTGATCCGATATTGCTTCAACTAAAGGGTGTAGTCCATCAGTAGAGAGTTGAGGTATTCTCCCAAAGGGGAGATGGTGTGCTTCGCTATCAGGGTTATGTGTTCCTAAGGTGGGTGAGTTGAGACAACAGATTCTTGCACAAGCCCATAATTCCAGGTATTCTATTCATCCAGGCGCCACTAAGATGTACCATGATCTGCGGGAAGTCTTTTGGTGGAATGGTATGAAAAGGGATATAGCAGATTTTGTGGCTAAGTACCCCAATTATCAGCAAGTGAAGGTAGAACATCTGAAACCATGAGGTATGACTCAAGATATCAACATTCCTACTTGAAAGTGGGAACTGATCAACATGGACTTCATTACAGGTTTACCTCGTACTCGCAGACAACATGACTCCATTTGGGTGATAGTTGACAGAGTTACTAAGTCTGCTCAATTTTTGGCTGTCAAGACTACAGACTCAGTCGAGGACTACGCCAAGCTTTACATTAATGAGATAGTCAGGTTGCATGGGGTTGTTTTGTCTATCATCTCATATAGAGGTCCTTAGCTTACCTCTCCTTTTTGGAAGTCATTTCAGAAAGGTCTTGGTACATAAGTTAATCCTAGCACAGCGTTTCATCCGCAGATGGATGGTCAGACAGAGCATACCATTCAGACCGTAGACGACATGTTGAGAGATTGTGTGATCGACTTCAAGGGTAGTTGGTATGATCACCTTCCTCTTATAGAGTTCGCCTACAATAATAGCTACCATTCCAGCATTCAGATGGCCCCTTATGAGGCATTGTATAAGCGTAGATGTAGATCTCCAGTTGGTTGGTTTGAAGTCGGTGAAGCAGTCTTGATAGGGCCAGATTCGGTTCAGGATGCTATGAAAAAAGAGCAGATCATCAGAGATAGACTTAAGACAGCCTAGAGTCGCCAGAAGTCCTATGCATATGTAAGGAGAAGGGACTTAGAGTTCCAAGTTGATGATTGGGTTTTCCTGAAAGTGTCACCTATGAAAGGGGTGATGAGATTTGGCAAGAAATGGAAGCTCAGTACCAGATATATAGGCCCTTACAAGATCTTGAAAAGAGTTGGTAAAGTGGCTTATGAGTTTATATTACCAGCAGAACTAGCAGCAGTGCATTCGGTCTTTCACGTTTCGTTGTTGAAGAAGTGTGTGGGTGATCCAGCATCCATAGTACCTTTAGAGAGTGTGGCTGTGAAAGATAGTCTCACTTATGAGGATGTGCCAGTTGAGATTCTTGATCGTCAGGTTAGAAGGTTTTGAAACAAAGAAGTCGCTTCAGCTAAGGTTTTGTGGAGGAGTCAGTCCGTAGAGGGAGCTACTTGGGAAGTAGAAGCAGCCATGAAGGCCAAGTATCCTCATCTCTTTCCTTCTGATTCCATTCCAGCTTGAGGTAATAGTTCCGCTTCAATTTTTCAGTCATTCATGCACATATTCAGTCTTAGTATCATGTTCCTTCAGTTTGTACTTGCATTTTCAGCGTATTTGCATGTCCTTAGAACTCAGTTTAGTCAGAAATCAGTTTCTAGAAATTTGTGGTAAGGTTTGCAGCACTTTCCCTCCATCTTCAGCTAGTTTAGTCTTCATTTGAGGACGAATGTTCCCAAGAGGGAGATAATGTAACACCCCGTATCCTAGATAGACCAAAAATGCAGATTTCAGAAGTTGCAGGTGCAACCCATGATTTCCATCCACGGACCTTAGGGTGACCCACGGTCCATCCTGGTGGTTTGTGGTTCACCACCTGTAGCCCCTCCAAGAAAAGGGCCAGAAAATCCAGCTAAGTCTGGAGCTACGCCAGGACTTACGAACCGTAGGTCAGACCACGGTGTTGGTCCAGAGCCGTAGGTCAGACCACGGTCCGTGGTCCAGAGCCGTAGGTCAGACCCCTAGTTTTTAGACCCATACGTCGAACGACGGTTGACCAGCACGGACCGTCGGTCCATCCACGGTCTGTCGGTCAGTCCATCGGTTGACCTCGACAGCTTTTAAGTCAGGGGTCGTTTGGTCTTTTCTATATGTGTTGGACCCCTAAACTACGTATTTTTGGTCAGTTTTAGCCTAGTAACTAAATTAGAACTTACCCAAGTCCAGTTATTCTCCTAAAATTCATCAAGTTGAACGAGAAGAAGGAGAAAGAGTCAACCAAGCCCTAGTTCAAGAATGCAGCGAGTTTTCCTCAATTCCAACCCCGAAATTAAAAGATTTCTCCGTGGAATTTCTCACCAGTATGTGGGATTTCACTAGTGGGTTCCTTTCACCCATTAGGTCCCTAGAATTCAGTCAGATTCTTGATTCCCTTCATATTATCTAGACCTAGGGTTTCTAGAATTTCAGCAGATCATTATGAATTAGTTACTTTAATGTTCCTAATCAGATTATCATGATTTTAGTATTTTTATGCGTATATTCTTTCATAAACTCAGAACCCTAGCTATGTAGTTCTTTTAGTTCATGAATTACACATACTAGATCAGTTATTTCAGATATAAATGCCTCAGATTCGAATGTTTCAGTATCAGTACATTAATGTTGCATTTTAAGTTAGCATGTCAGTACTTTGAGCTATCCAGTATTACAGCAATTCAGGCATAATGTGTTATTTACATAATCAGTTGGGAGTAGACTCAATACCGAGTTGGACTAGGGTCAGTCACCCTCATAGTCCCAGAACTACGTGCCCCGTAGGTTGTAAGTCCCCTTTGTGGGCATCATTTTAGTGATCACGTCAGTCATGCCTCTATACCCCTAGCAAGTTATATTGGGTCCTCTCGATGGAGCCTATACATCGGACTCCACATTTACCTCATGTGGTTTTATGTCGGTTATTAGTATCTCCCTCACAGTCAGATTCTATTGCATTGACCATGTTATCAGTTACAGTCAGATTTCAGTCTCAGCATGTTATAAACTTGGTCATTACATTCAGTTAGTTCATGTTCAGTATTCTCAGTATAGTACCATGCTTATATCATATCATTGCTCAGTTTTATGCTTTGTTCAGTTATGTTATAATTCAGCTTTATTCTATCTTGCATGCTCAGTACCTTTCAAGTACTGATGCATACTCTGCGCTACATCTTCTTGTGATGTAAGTTCAGGCCCTCAACATCCAGATCACGCATAGATCGGTTCCCGATATTCAGTTTAGCAGCATCAGTGGTGAGTCCTCATTCTTCGAGGATGATTGACATGATTATCTTTTGACTTTCAGTCTTAGTTTCAATTTTGCTAGATTTAGCTGGGGCATGTCCCAGCATCTCTTGTCAGTTAGAGGCTTTATTTCAGACATAGTTAGAATCAGCTTTAGCATTTGAGTTTGACTTTTCAGTTGTTGTTAAACTCTCAGTTTTATATATTCAGATAGTTTATGGGTATTCCCCATCATTTCAGTTTATGTCATGTTTTAAGCTTCCGCACAGAATTATCTTATTTCAGTTATCATAGTATGATTATGTTATGCCAGCAGGGTTAGTTTGGGGTCACTCGTGATTCTAGGTCCCGTGTCCGCGTCCTGGGGGTAGCTCGGGGAGTGACACAATAACCCCTGATTTCATATACGAAACGATAACCCCTATTTTCTTCTCGTGTTTTCACAGGGCACAATAACCCCTGGTTGAATATACGGCACAATAACCTTCATATCTTCTCAGGGCACGATAACCTCTGGTTGCATGTATGGCATGATAACCCCTATTTTGTTTTCATGTCTTCACAGGGCACAATAACCCCTAGGTGCATTTAGGACACAATAACCCCTATTTTACTTTCATGTCTTCATAGGGCACAATAACCCCTGGTAGCATTTAGGGCACAATAACCCCTATTTTGTTTTGATCTCTTCACAGGGCACAATAACTCCTGGTTGCATTTTCATGTCTTCCCATGGGACAATAACCCCTGGTTGCATTTAGGGCACAATAACCTCTATTTTATTTCCGTGTCTTCACAAGGCACAATAATCCCTGGTTGAATTTAGGGCACAATAACCCCTATATTGGTTTAATTTCTTCACATGGCACAATAACCTCTGGTTGCATTTAGGGCACAATAACCCCTATTTTATTTTCATATTTTCACAAGGCACACTAACCCTTGGTTGCACTTACGGCACAATATCCCATATTATATCTTCATGTCTTCACCGGGCACAATAACCCCTCGTCACATTTTAGGCAGAATAACCCCTATTTTTTTTTTATGTCTTCATAGGACACAATAACCCCTGGTTATATTTAGGGCACAATAACCCCTATTTTATTTTCCATGTCTTCACAGGGCACAATAACCACTAGTTGCATTTAGGGCACAATAACCCCTATTTTATTTTTCATGACTTTATAGGGCACAATAAACCCCTGGTTACATATAGGGCACAATAACCCCTATTTTGTTTTCATGTCTTCATAGGGCGCAGTAACCTCTGGTTGCATTTAGGGCACGATAACCCCTATTTTATTTTCATGTCTTCACAGGACATAATAACTTCTAGGTGCATTAAGGACATGATAAACCCCAAGTTATTTTTTATTTTTTCTCCTAGGATAAACGCTTCCTAGTCACAGACATTTATTTTTATTTTCTCCTAGGATAAACACTTCCTAGTATGAGACGTTTCTTTTATTTTCTCCTAGGACAAATACTTCCTAGTCTGAGACATTTATTTTAATTTTCTTCTAGGATAAACACTTCCTAGTCTTAGACGTTTCTTTTATTTTCTCCTAGGATAAACACTTCCTAGTCTTAGATGTTTCTTTTATTTTCTCCTAGGATAAACACTTCTTAGTCTGAGACATTTATTTTTCATTCTTCTACTAGGACAAACACTTCCTATTATGAGAAATTTATTTTTATTTTTATTTTCTCCTAGGATAAACACTTCCTAGTTTGAGATGTTTCTTTTATTTTCTCCTAAGATAAAAATTTCCTACTCTGAGACATTTATTTTTTATTTTATCCTAGGATAAACACTTCCTAGTCTAAGACGCTATTTTTAATTTTCTCCTAGGATAAAAACTTTCTAGTCAGAAACTTTCTTTTTTAGTTTCTCCTAGGATAAACACTTCCTAGTCTAAGACTTTCTTTTTTATTTTTCTCCAAGGATAAGCACTTCCTAGTCTGAGACCTTTATTTTTTTTAGGATAAACACTTCCTAGTCTGAGACCGTTATTTTAATTTTTCTCCTAGGCTAAACACTTCCTCGTCCGAGTTTATTATTGAAAATTCACATTTGCTAATAACTCACAAGAAAATTCCAGTGAAAACTGGGGATTTTTTTTTTGGTTATTTCTTTTGTTTGGGATGATCTACAGGTTTCTTCAAGCGAAACATGGATTTGAAATTTAGGAACAAAGTCTCAACTCTTTTCAGAATGATCAATCCTCATGATAGCCAAAATCAGCTTCTTCAATGAATGTAGGAGTCTGACCTCCTGACATCTACTTCTATTCAACTAATGATCAAGAAAACATGCAGGCATTCAAGAACATTTTCAAATTGTCATTTTGAAGAGTGTCAAAACCTCTCTCTAAATGACAATTTTAAGCCTCAAATTAAGTTCAAGATCAAGGTATTTACCAAAACGAGCCATATGATATCCGAAGATCAAAAATCAAAGTGAAGATTGAACTAAAGATTCAAGAAAAGTTGTATATATAGGAGCTTGTACTTATATTTTCTCATTCACTATTAGTTTTTTGTATATATAATGATAGGAGCCACAGACCGGAGCCTCGACAGGACCTCACTCAAATCATCGAACACAGTATATTCCATTGCCTTTTTTTACCCTTGAACTACATGTGATCTGATTCCTTTATATACTTGGATATGTAGGCTGTCCAAAATAAGGACTCGGTCACATATTTGTTCTTTCAAATAAGTGTCCGGTCAAAACTTGTCGCATTGTCTACTTCTTTGTTTGAAAACTCTTCGTGTTTCCAATCAAAGAGGGGCAAACAATAGACACAAAAATTTTTACCGAACCTAAAGTTTTCCACTATTGTTTTTTCGTAAATATTTCTTTTTTATTTAAATTAAGTATTTTGATTTATCTTATTTAGTAAGTTAATTTTAAAATATTTGAACACTAAAAAAATATAGTTGCATTATTAGTGTAAGTTTCGTTTTTAAAGAAAAGAAAATTTATAAAAAAAAATATAGATTTCTTTTAAATTTAGTTTAAAAATAAGCTAGTATTAATTAATTATAATTTATTATTAACTATTTAATATTTTTTGTTAGTTCAAAAAATAGTTAATAATATTCTTATATTATATTATACGAAACACTTACTTCTTCTGTAACAAATTAGTGCAACTTACTGTGTTATTTATTTACTGCATTTACCAAGTCAAAACAATTACCCAAGTGAGGTTTGTTGACCTTAGAAACTAGCCAGAGAGTTGGGAACTTTAGGAGTAAGTTTAGGAGTTTGTTTAGTGGAATAAAAATACTATAAGTTAGGAGTTATATTAGAAGTAGGAGTCAGTTAATACAGAGTTGATATATACGCTCTGTTTTCTCTTGTAATTCAGCAACTATATTTTCTATTCAAGAAGAGCTTTCAGCTGTTTCTTTTCTTTCCTTCTTTACTGTTCCTGCCATCTTTCTTTTGTTATATGGTATCAGAGCCATGTTGAAGGAGGAAATTTTTTCGTTTCAGTCTTCTTGTATATCGGTTTATCTTGTTGGAGAAGTTTGAAAGTGTGAAGGGAAATCTTTTGTTGTATGTAGCAATGGAACCCTCAAATGGAAGAAATACTCAATATGGAATAGAAAAACTTGTAGGAACTAACTACAAGTATTGGAGAATGTGTATGGAAGCATACCTTCAAGGTCAGTATCTATGGGATTTGATTGTAGGAACTGATTCAATAATCCCAGTCGATACTCTTGAGAATGCCGAATCACGAAGGAAATTGAAGATCAAGTGCAAAAAATCTCTCTTTGCTTTGAGGACTTCTATTAGCAAGGATTTTATTGATCATGTTCGTGATGTTAGCTCTCCAAAAAAAGTTTGGGACACGCTCGAAAGGCTGTTTACCAAGAAAAATACAGCAAGGCTGCAACTTTTGGAGAATGAGTTGGCAATGTTACAATAGGGAGGTATGTCAATCTCAGATTACTTTTTGCGAGTTAAAAGTATCTGTGCTGAAATTTCAGAGATTGATCCTGAAGAGAAGATTAGCGAGCCACACCTACAACGCTATCTAATTCGTGGATTGAAAAAAAGAGTACGGTCCTTTTGTCACTTCCGTTCAAGGATGGCCGCAACAACCATCTGTTGAAGAATTGGAGAACATGTTTTCTAATCAGGAAGCTTTAGCTAAACAAATGGCTAAGAACCTTGAATCTGATAATGTTCTATTTTCTAAAGGAAAGTCGAACAAGAAGAATGCATCAACTTGGAACAAAAATCTAGAGGAAGAAACAAGCATTGGAAAAAGGTGGAAATCCACACAACAACAAAAAGTGCTACAGATGTGGAAAAATTGGGCACATCAAGAAAAATTGTCGAGTAAAACTTTCCAAAGCCAATGTGGCGTGCACCAACGAAGGAGATGAGTAAATGAAATGGGAGCAATATTTTAGCATCCAAGCTGTTGAACAAAATTTAGCACAAGATTTTGTCAATTATGGAAACAATAATAAGAGAGAAGAGTGGATCGTTGATTCAGGATTCTCACATCATGTAACTGGAGATGATTCTCTATTCTCGGAGATGCGAGATCATCATGGAGATTGAGTCATTATCATAGCTGATAGCTCGACATATTTCCACTTTGTACGTTTGCTTAGCAGACCCCTCAGGCATTTTAGAAAAGGGAAGGGAACTTCTCACCCCGAGGGAGGCGGGAAGCTACCACTTCTAGAATGAAAGCTTCTCCTTTACTTTTTTAGAGCGTATCACTATTTTGAAATTAAAAAAAGGTTTATGGATGAAGTAATCAGAATGACAAGTGGTTAGCAAAAGAAGGTGTTCTGAAGATTGAGGTTGCTGGTGATAAATCCAAAAGTATCAAATTGCAGGATGTTTATCATGTTCCAAGTTTGATGAAAAATCTAGTCTTAGTTCCTCAAATTACTGATTCTGGAAAATATGTATTGTTTGGTCCTAATGATGCGAAGGTGCTTGAAAATGTAAAAGAAGTATCTGCTGATGTTATTTTTACAGGAGAAAAGAAAGGTTCTTTGTTTGTTATGTCAGCAGGTGATGCTTTTGTAAAGAAAACAAGCCAAACTGAAAATGTCGCAATTTGGCATGCTCGGTTGGGTCATGTAGGCTATCAAATGTTGCAGCAGATCTCTTCTAAAAAATTGGTAGACGGCCTGCCAACCTTGAAGAATGTACGTGAAGACGTGATTTGTCAAGGTTGCCAATATGGCAAATCTCATCGTCTTCCTTTCAAAAGGTCATCAATTAAGAGAACCACGATGTTTGAATTGGTTCATACAGATTTGATGGGACCAAAAAGAACACCAAGTTATAGTGGGCATCGCTATGTTATGGTGTGAGTGGATGATCACTCAAGGTTCACTTGGGTAAAATTTTTGAAAGAAAAGAGCGAAGCATTATCCAAGTTTATGGAGTTCAAAGATGCTGTTGCGAATGGGTTCGAAAAGAAGATAAAATGTCTCTGTAGTGATAATGGTGGAGAATATATGTCAGATAACTTCTTCCAGTACTGTCATGATAAAGGAATTGTTCGTCAAATGACTTGTGCAGATACACCTCAATAGAATGGAGTTGCGGAAAGAAAGCTTGCCTATCTTACTTCAGTTTGTCTTTCATGGTTGCATGACAAGAATCATCCTCGAGAGCTTTGGGCTGAAGCTATTCAATGTGGATTCCATGTGATAAATAGGCTGTCTCCTTGGCCAGGTACACAAAAATCCCCTTACGAAATTCTATATAGTCAGAAGCCAAATGTGAACTATTTTCGAGTTTTTGGTTCTGTGTGTTATGTTTATGTTCCCAGAACTAATAGAACCAAACTTGATCCGAAATCAAGAAAATGTGTATTTGTTGGCTATTATTCTTATAGGAAGGGTTGGAGATACATGGATCCAAAGACAAATAGGTTTACCATTTCTAGAGACGTGGTATTTGATGAAGTGTCATCCTTATTTTCTGCACAAAAGGTTGTAGTTCTTGGAGATGATCAAGATAATTTAGAGCTATTATTTCCTGAAGTAAATGGGCCAGCACCTAGTAATGAAGAGGCAGAAAGTGTATCTCCAAGTCAGAACATTTCCAGGGAAGGAGATGGTGAACATCAAGCAAGAGAAGGTCAACAAGGGAGAAAAGGCAGCCGGACTACCTCAAAGATTATGAGGTAAATCTTAAAAATTATTCTGTGACCTCATGTTTCTTTACAGGAGCATCAAATACAGAAGAACCATTAAGGTATAAAGAAGCAAATGGCTGTCCAGATTGGGAAAGAGGAATACAAGAAGAGATTGATGCTTTAGACAAGAATGAAACCTGGGAATTGGTACCCAAACCAGAAAAATGCGTTCTAGTTACTTGCAAATGGGTATGTTGCTTGAAGAAAAAATCAGATGGTACCATTGTTTAAAGCTCGTCTAGTTGCTCGTGGGTTCTCTCAAATCTATGGATTAGATTATGAGGAGACGTTTAGTCCGGTGGCGCAGATGGTGACAGTAACGTCACTTATTTCTCTAGTTCCTTTCAAAGGTTGGAATCTGTGGCAGCTCGATGTAAAGAATGCATTTCTGTATTGAGAGTTGGATCGAGAAGTATTTATGGAGCAACCTCACGGTTTTGTCTCTAAGAAATTTCCAAGTGATGTTTTCCATTTGAAGAAAGCTCTATATGGCCTCAAGCAAGCACCACGAGCTTGGTATGGTAAAGTTGCTCAATACCTAATCTTTTGTGGTTTTAGAGTTTGTGATTCAGATTCTAGTTTATTTATGAAATAGAATCAAGTGTGCATCTCTTGATACTATTATATGTTGATGATATGATAATAACCGGAGATAATGAATTATAAATTTCTAATTTAAGGACTGACTTGTCTGTTCGTTTTGAGATGAAAAATTTGGGGCAGATTGGATGTTTTGTTGGTTTGGAAGTGGAAAAATAAGATCAAGGCTATTTTGTGTCTCAAAAAGATTATGCAGGGAGTCTCTTAGAGCGTTTCGGCATGGGGGATTCGAAATAAAAGGCTACTCCAATGGAGCCAAATCTCAAGTTGAAGAAGGATGAAGGTTGGTCTTTGAAGGATGCGATGAAGTTCCGACAACTAGTTGGAAGTTTGATCTATCTGACTATCACAAGGCCAAAAATATGTTATTCAGTTGGTGTTGTTTCTCAGTTTATGCATAGTCCAACAACTTCTCATTTAGATGCAGCAAAAAGGATTTTGAGCTATGTGAAGGGATCTCTTAGTCATGGACTTTGGTACAAGAGGTGTGCAATTTTTTTATTGAGTGGATTTACTGATGCAAATTGGGCAGGTGATTCAAATGATCGTCGCTCGACTTTAGGTTACTGTTTTAGTACTGGGTCAACAGTGGTTTCCTGGTGCAGCAAGAAGCAAGATGTTGTTGCTTTGTCTACCACCGAAGCTGAATATATTGCAGCAACCATGGCTGCACAAGAGTGTATTTGGTTGAAAAGATTGATCAATGACATGTCCCAGAAAGTAGGCTATGATGTGCAAATCAAGTGTGACAACGAAAGTGCCATCAAACTTGCGTCAAATCAATTTTTTCATGCTCGAACAAAGCATATGGAGATCCTCCATCATTTTGTTCGTGAGAAAGTTCTAAGTGAAGAGATTGAACTGACAACTGTTCGCACCAACACTCAAGTTGCTGATATATTCACTAAAGCTTTTGAGAAGTCTAAGTTTCAATACTTTCGAGATGCTCTGGGAGTTGTTGATCGTGAGCTTGCACTAAGGGGGAGTGTAACAAATTAGTGCAACTTACTGTGTTATTTGTTTACTGCATTTACCAAGTCAAGAAAATTACCCAGGTGAGGTTTGTTAACCTTAGAAAGTGGCCAGAGAGTTAGGAGCTTTTGGAGTAAGTTTAGGAGTTTGTTTAGTGGAATAAAAACACTATAAGTTAGGAGTTATATTAGAAGTAGGAGTTAAAGATTCAGGATGGAAAACGATGAAATCTATTATATTTTAACAATGTGCAGAGAAACTTTTTAAATACAAGTGAAGACCAACAACAACTCCTATAATATAGGAAGTGTATTCCTAGTGGACTCTTAATAATGAACGTGGAGTACTAAACCTATAAGCAGTAAATAACTAACTAATAACTACAACTAACTATGAACTATTACATGGAAGATGCGCCAATACGCCCCCGCAAGTTGAAGGTGAAATCAACAACCTTAAACTTGGGTAGATGTTTGTGAAAGAGCAGACGAGACAAAGGCTTTGTAAGTGTGTCTGCAAGCTGATCCGCAGCATGTAGATGTTGAACGCGCACCTGGTTCCTCTGCACTTGATCTCTAACAATTGAAAATCAACTTCGATGTGCTTCATCCTACTATGCAAGACAGGATTTTGACAGAGATAAGTGGCACCAACATTATCATAATAAATTACTGGTGGTTCAAGCAGCTGGACATTTAGTTCTGCAAGAAGTTTTTGAACCCAATTGACTTCAGTAAGAGAAGAAGCGACAGCACGGTACTCTGTATCAGTAGAAGAACGAGCTACAATACGTTGCTTCTTGGAGGACCAACTAATGGGATTTTGACCAAAATAAAGAATATATCCAGAAGTAGAAGTCCTATCATTAATGTCACCTGCTCAATCCGCATCAGAATACATAAACAACCCAGGAGATGTGTTGCTCATTATCTGTAACCCGTAATTCTTGGTAATGATTCTCCATACCAACGGTTGTTTGGCGAGATTCCCAATTACCAAGTTATTCGAACCTTTGGCTGCCTTTGTTACCCATGACTTAGGCCATATACGAAACACAAATTAGATCCACGATCTACTCCTTGTTTTTACCTAGGCTATTCTAATGTCCACCACAATCATCAGTGTTATGATCCTATGTCTCAAAAAATATACATTTCCCGAGATGTTATCTTTTATGAAAATAAATTTCCCTTTTCTGATATGTTTTCCTCCATTAAGGAAAAAAAACTTGTGACTTTACAATAGGATATTCTGCCAACTGAATCGCCTGCCTCCACTCCTGCACATGTGCCATCAATAAATCATGAGATTCCACCGCCAATCCAGGTTGCTACACGATTGCAGAAGGCTTCTTCTGTGGATCCATCTTCAACTCCATCTCTTGAGGTAGTGCCACCTTCCACTAGTGTCTCAGACTCCTCCGTGCAACACCTTGTTGATCAAGGTTGTCCTATTCCCAATCCTCATACATCTCCACCCCTACTCCAATATAAACGCCGAACTCGGCAAGCACAAATTCCACCCGCAGCACCTCTTTTACCTGATGTAGATTCAGTCCCAATCCAGGTTCAATACCCACCTCCTAACCCATCTTCCAGTATGAATCCATCATCTACCACAACCATCACATCTACCCAACCACCCACTGTTCATCTTCCTATCACTCGTTCTCAGAATAACATCACTACCCCAAAGAAAGTATTTGATTATCTTGCCATTACCTCTACTGAATCGCTTCCCACCACTTATAACCAAGACCAAAAGAGTGCACACTGGAGAGAAGCCATATGCCTTAATGACCAAACTAGAATATTTTTTTTAAAGAGATGAACAGATTTATCGATACTCGTTGGAGTTTAGAAGATCTCTGATACCATACAGATTCAGGATGGAAAACGAGAAAATCTATTATATTTTAACAATGTGCAGAGAAACTTTTTAAATACAAGTGAAGACCAACAACAACTCCTATACTATAGGAGGTGTATTCCTAGTGGACTCTTAATAATGAACGTGGAGTACTAAACCTATAAGCAGTAAATAACTAACTAACAACTACAACTGACTATGCACTATTACAGGGAAGATGCGCCAATAGGAGTCAGTTAATACAGAGTTAATATACACTCTGTTTTCTCTTGTAATTCAGCAACTATATTTTCTATTCAAGAAGAGCTTTCGGCTGTTTCTTTTCTTTCCTTCTTTACTGTTCCTGCCATCTTTCTTTTGTTATATCTTCCATATTTTGGACCTTAGCTCCATGGATTCAACTTCTTTTAGTGTTCTATTTTGCATATTTTATATAATTTTTTGACAATTAACTTTATTTTAAAATTTTAATCTAAAGATGTAATTAACGAAAATACTTTTAACCGGAGTCCAACCAAAATCCTAATAAAAGGCTTACCTTTTCCCCCAAAATTAAAAATTGCTAACGAGTAAATTAATTCCCCCTCAAAAAATTAAAAATTGCTAACGAGTAAATTAATTCCCCCTCAAAAAATTAAAAATAATATAAATACTAATTCCCCCCTTCCCACCATAAAATAAACTCCCAAATTTCTCCCTTCTTGTTTGCTTTTTACTTATTTTATTCTTTTGTTCAATTTGATTTGTTTTGTTCGTGTGGTATTTTTTAATTGTCTTTTTCTTTGTAGGTTTTTAAAGTGGAATTATCAAACTAATAATTTTGTATAACATGTGTATTGGTTCGTAATATTTTTGTAAATATAAAGGTAATTCTCTATCACAAGAACCTTATAATTCACTCTAGAATTTGATATTTAAATTTTTTTATTTGTAAACAAATATGTATCTTATAAATTTTTAAGCTTAATGTAGTCATATTTTTATAAATTTTAGGATCTTTTTTTAGTTTTCAACACATCATAAAGAAAATTATGTCTGGCCTTTAACTAATTATAGATAAGTCTTAATTTTATTTTTATTTAGATATAAATGACAAATAGTGTTTTATAAAATCTTGGATCAGTTTGATTCTTATTGAAACCTATAAAGTTTGTTTTGATCATCTGAGAATTGAATTCCAATTGTCAGTTTCGTGTTTTTTCATTTTATTATTGTATGTTTATTTCCTATCAAAATAAAGTAACCTTAGACAATAATATTTTGCAGATTATTTCTCTATAGAATATTAGTGCCTTTACCTTTGTAATATTTTAATATTTATGTAATCTTACATGCGTTAAGGGAGGAGAAAATACAACTATAACATACTGCCGACTTAAACGGGTAACAAGGTAGGGTTGAAATAAACCAGATCGTTTTACTCTTTTTTTGGATGAGAGCTTAAAGATATTTACATTGTCTTTGAATTGATGAATGTGACTTCACTAGTAGTTATTAAGGCCAAAGGTTCATATGAATTTATGTTTTAGATGAATTAAATTTAAAATTTTCTTCTTGTATCAAGGTGTATGAGGATATGTATGTATTAATATTTGTTCATCTAATTACGTATGAAGTTTTTATTATTTCAGGCTTTTAAGCCTAGTGATGATGAAGATTGAGGTTACTTCACCAAAAAGATAGGATGACACCAACTCAAGTCACCAAATAAATGCATAGTACTTCTTTTTAATATTGATTTGATATGGAACTATTTTAGATTTTAAGTTTTAACGTTCAAGTTGCTATACAGGAGTTCTTATTACAGATTTGTATCATTAAATATGATTTACGACAAATATTTAGAAAATATTTATATGTATTATAACAAAGGCTTGATGTAAACTTTTTTTTTATAGAAATATTGTAATTTGTGACAGTCACAAACCTCCGTAGATAAGACTTTGTGAATATTTATATTATCGTAAAAATTTTAAACCCACACAAGCATATTTTTTAAAAATATTAAAATAATATGATGGAGGTTGTAAATCGTCACAAATTGACTCAAAAAACCTCCATGAATTACAAAGTACTTTTGCGGCGGTCGTCATGAAGGTTTCTTAAAACCACCACAAATATGCTCGTGACATAGGTAATTGTAGCATTTTTAAAAACCGCCGCAATTCTTATTGTGAGGGTCCAAAACTGCCTCAAATTCACAAAATAACCCCCATAAATTGAGCATTTATTTGTAGTGCCATTGCAATCGGTGAACTTTACTAATGTTTCCTAATGGATCGTGTATTAATTTTTGGGCCAGATTTTGGGGAAAATATAAATAGCCTAAAGGAGAGAGAAATTGAGTGTAGGGTTTTTGAGTTTGGAGAATTTAAGGAGTGAAAATCATGAGAGAGAAGCACTTCACCTTGTGAACAACACTTTCTAGTTTTTAGGATTTTTCCAACTTTGTTCTTGAAATTTATAAATTGTTAAATTCAAAGTGGGTTTGCTTGTAATTGCTTAATTTCAAGTTACCCATTGCTTCTTTCATAAAAGGTATAATTTCTTTGCTCTTTGTGATGGGTGGTTAAAATCCCAAGATCAAGGGGTGCAATTAGGTTGGGTGTTGATTTAATATAGTGGGTATAAAGTAAGGTATTGGGTTGTTTAGTATAGCACATAGAGGAGACCGAAAGGAGACTCTATGAAATGATGCTATAATATCGAAAGAAGATTAGTGTCATTGAAGATGACCGAGCCTATTCATGAATGTTCATCACTATAGAGCAGCACACTTACCCCTATATATGACATTGATTTCCAATCACCACACCTCAATATTACTCGTTACTTCTTAAATTTTCCGACATAATTGTGGCCATTGATAACTAAATCATTTTATTAAATTGGTGGAATCATCCACCCACTTATTTTTACTAATACAAATGAATGACTTTACAATTCAAATTTCTTGATAGAATTTTCTACGATAAACCATTCTCTGTGGGATGCAATCCTGACTCTTAGTTGGATGTTTTTAATTGACGACAACTGATAGTTCTTTTAATTGATGTTGAAGAGTACATTTGAGTGTTATCATGTACCAAGGGGATATCTTGGGGTGTAATCTATAGTTCCTGATGTCCAAACAATTATACATGAGTTCTTTTCTTAAACAAGTGTCCCACCAATCAATCATTTGGAAAAGTCATTATTCTAGACTTGATTATACCTAAACAGTGTTTGTTTCAAAATTAAAATAAATCCATGAAAAAGAATCATGTCTATTAAAAATCAAGAGGTGACTCAACTAGTTCACCCCAATCGTCAAATTGGAGTATAATTATTGATTCTTGTATCCAAACTCTGCTTGATTTTTCCCATCGTTGGAAAGAACTGAGAATCCAAAACACATTAGTACCTCTTGTTCGCAATGGGGCGATAAAATAGATACATAAAAATATGGGATTGAAACTATTTCAACTTGTTATCCCACATGGAAGACAAAACTACAAATGATATCTTGAGATATTCATTACATGATACTAATGCATACATAGGTGTTGTCATTGCCTTCTATTGTGCTTGATTAATATGAGACGATTGATGTGACTTATTTTAATGATTTCAACTCATTCTCTTTAGATACTCCTTATGAGAGTGAATGATTGATATGGGTGTATCTGAAGTTTCAAAAGCTCCTGATCAACAACTTTACAATCCTGATAGTTCTTATCCCAAAGAGTTAAATGACTGGTGTGCGAACCAGTGTATTGATCCTGCTTTTCCTTCAATGCGTAATGGAGTAATTTGTTGCACTCTAAATACAAAGGTCCTACTGATTCATAATAGTGAACGTTTTAAAGAAATTTTGTACATCATAAGACTTCTTAAAAACATTGTACATGTTACGAACATACATGACCTCGATATTTAGTGTGCAACAGATATCATCACCACACATTTTGAGAAAATAGGACAAACATATTGGGTTAACTCACTTGTCACATAACTTTTTAAAATGATCATCATTAGGATTGTGAAGGTGCTGATCTAGATATTTTGAAGTGACGTATACACTCTTATAAATCATGACACTCTCCTAAGGAATATTTATGTAACACCCCACTATTAGAAAGAACTAAAAAATTAGAACGAACCATTTTTTGAAACAATGAAAATCTGAAATTTGGCAAGTTATGTTAAGTATGAGTTCTGGGTCAACTTCAAACGACCATAACTCCTAGTACAGGATGAGTTAGGTGGGCTACAAGATATCAAATGAAAGGTCTTTGAATTATCTTTCTAACGCCGCTGAGTTTACTCATTTTCAACTTTGTATGAGGGAGATATGACCATTTAAAGTCGGGTTGTCTAGATAAGAAAAGTCAAAACCAGATTTTAAGAGGGTATTATGGTCATTTCACTACCCAATTAATTAAATTCATTTTTGGTTATTATGTGGGGTCTAAATTGAATTGGTTCAGTTTAGCTTCATAAGCTTAAGTTAGGGTTTTGAGAGAAGAGAAAAGAAGAGGAGAAAAGAGGAGAAGAAGCTAGGAATCGTTGCGTTCTTGAAGTGAGCTTGTGGATTTTGTCAATTGTTGATCCCTATGAGGTATGTGAGATCACATAGTGTTGGGTTCGTTCACCCACGCGCCAATCATGATTTAATTCAGCGAAATTATGTTCTTGAAATTATAGAAATTGAGTTCTTGATGGATTTTGTTGAAGTTTCTATTAGGTTCTTGATTTTTTGAAGTTCTTGAGTTAAATTCATGAAATTTGATGTCGTTTTGAGTAGATTCTTGAATACTTTGGTTGTGTATTCGAATCGAAGCATTTGGGGAAGAAATTAATTGAATCTAGAGGGTTTAGAGTTGAAAAACGAGCAAGAAAAATTGGAGTTTTCTGGGCAGGGTTGTGGGGCGTCGCGCCAGCCAGAGCGCCAGCCAGTGCGCCCCAACCCAGACTCTACAGTTTAGTGTCTGGCGCCCGGCACCACTCAGTACGCCAGGGTCACCAGATCTTCTACCCTTTCCCACTTCTTTCCGTTTTAGTTCCCTTGAAACGTACATATGTTTTTAGTTGATTTCTACACTCTAAGGTACGTTTAAACAACATGATATCATCCATAAACATGAATCATAACCTTGAATTCATAAATTCAAATTCAAGGAATGTTAAGAGCCTAGTCTAGAGAAGTTCCTAGAGTCTTTTCAAAAGTCTTTTACAAATCCTTTAAACTTGTTTTAAGACTTGAGTTTCGAGTTGAGTAAAGAGCTGATCCCAAGTACTCCATCTCCATCATTGCATAAAGGGTGAAGTTCATTTATTAAAAATAATATATGGGGACTATGTATTCCCAAAGAGTAAATATTTTCACATTTAAACAAGAAAGGAAACACCAATTTCTAATAGAGCCTTTGAGCTAGTTTTTCAGTAAAGAGTAAATGCTTTCACAATTAAGCAAGCGAGGAAACACTGATTTCCTAGAGAGCCTTTGAGCTAGTTTTGAGCAATAATCTCAAACCACAGAATGAAGTTATGTTTTTAAACATATGAGGTAGTAATATTTTGGGAGTAGTATTGAGCACCGATATGGGGGAGAGTTCAGAAAACTCAAAGCCCCAATAAACTATGTAGCCATCATGGGTAGAAAAGGGTCATACTTTTTAGATTATTCATTAGTGATTTTTAGTATAGACTAGTGGATCCACTTAGTGAGTTAGGTTCTATACCCATGGCAAGGTATAGGACGGCCCTGGCAGCGTGAGGCAAAACGATGTATCATCACATAGCTCTTAAGTGATGGTTGTTGGTTAGAAAAACTCCCACAGATATATTTTGCATTCTTATATAAACAGAGTTAATTGTATTTTTACATACACACAGAGTTTATCTTGTATCCTTGCATACAAACTGAGTTACTATTGTATTTCTAAATACACAGAGTTGTTATCCATGTTTTAAAAGTTTTTCTTTATATTTCATTCATATTATTGCTTTATATTGAGTTGAGTTGAGCCCAGGTATATTCTTTCGGTTCCTTTCAAGCTTATGTCTTGTTTTAGAATTCTCCTCGCATGCTCGTACATTCAATGTACTGATGCCAGTTGGCCTGCATCTTTTATGATGCAGATACAGGTAACCAGGATCAGCATCCAGCGCATCATTGATTCTAGTTGAGCTTCAGAGTTGTCGGTGAGCCTCCTTGCTTCCGGTGAATCCCTTTTATTGCTTTATTAGTCAGTTCATTAGGATGTCGTGGGTCTTGTCCAGACGTCCATCTCAGTTTTTAGAGGCTTCATAGAGAGTAGTTGATGTTTGTTCATGAGTCTTTACTTTTCTTTTTCAGTTATGTTGAGACTTGAGTTGCCATTTTAGCCAGTTGAATGTTGATCTTTAAAACATTCTAAATTATTTATTGAGACAGTTTAGTTATGATTTTATTTCAATACTTTCTTTTATCATGAGTAAGTCTTCCGCTAAGAGTTATGCCAGGCCAAGAGTTCACTTGGGGCCAACAATGGTTCTCGAGTTCCAGTCACACCCAGGGTGTAGGCTCGGGGCGTGACAAACTTGGTATCAGAGCACAGAGTTCAAGAGTCCTAGGGAGTCTATGAAGCCGTGTCTGTAGAGTCCTAGTTATCGGTGTGAAGTGCACCACATCTATAATTAGGAGGCTGTAATATTTTAGGAACTATCTCACTTCTTTCATAATCATTTCGTGCGATAGAGTGTATCTCTATAAAAGTCTCTTTCTAACTCGTGCTTGCGCGTGTCTTTCATATCATGCCTCCACAAAGAGCTGTCCGAGGTCGTCCGGCTAGAAGGAATGTTGAGGAAAAAGGGGTACCTAATGCACCTGAAATGCAACCCCAAGGAGAGGTCACCAATGCTGAGTTCCCTGAAGCTATCCAGATTTTCAGTCAAGCTGTGACCAATCAAGTTGGACAAAGAGTGAATCGACAAGAAGTGGCTGATACCTCTAGGATCCATGAATTCTTAAGGATGAATCCTCCAAGCTTCAGTGGTTCAAGTGTCACTGAGGATCCAGAAAACTTTGTTGAAGAGCTTCAGAAGGTTTTTGAGATTATGCATGTTGCTGATGCTAAGAGGGTGGAACTAGTTGCATACCAAATGAAGGGTGTCGCTAGAATCTGGTTTGATCAGTGGAAAAAGAATAGAGCTGAAGGTGCACCACTTGTGAGTTGGGCTTTGTTTGAGGAGGCCTTCTTGGGGTGTTTCTTTCCCTGTGAACTGAGAGAAGCCAAGGTACGAGAATTCCTACTCTTAAGAAGGAATCTATGAGTGTTCATGAGTACAGTCTGAAGTTCACACAACTTTCCTGCTATGCTCCGGAGATGGTTGCTGACATGAGGAGCAGGATGAGTTTATTCATTGCTGGGTTGTCTCGTCTGTCAAGCAAGGAAGGCAATGCACCTATGTTGATAGGGGATATGGACATAGTTTAAGAATAAGAGGGCTAAGACATCAGGGAACGAGTCCGGACAGCAGAAGAGTAATGTCAACCGGTTATCCTTCCAATAGAAACAAAAGGGAGCTGCTCCATCATCCGCTAGTGCACCTGCACCAAGAATAGAGGTGAGTTCAAAAATCAAAATTCCCAGAATTTCAGAGCTAGACCTACACATTATCAAGGTAGTATGGCACAAGGGGGTACTAAGACTCCTGCATGTGCTAAGTGTGGTAGGAGCCACTTAGTGGTGTGTCATGATGGCTCCACTAGTTGCTTCAAGTGTGGTCAGAACGGTCATTTTATGAGAGACTGTCCTAAGAACATGCAGGGTAATGGTAATGGGGGAAATAGAGCCCAGTCTTCTTCAGTTGCTCCACCAGAAAGAGCTGTATCTAGAGGAGCTACTTCAGGGGCGGGCGGAGGAGGAAACCATCTTTATGCTATCACTAGTCACCAAGAGCAAGAGGATTCGCCAGATGTTGTCACTGGTATGATCCAAGTCATTAATTTTGATGTTTATGCTTTGCTAGATCCAGGAGCGAGGTTATCTTTTGTGACTCCTTATGTTGCAATGAAATTTGATGTTCTTCCTAAGAAACTTCTTGAGCCCTTCAGTGTTTCTACACCTGTTGGTGAGTCTATTCTAGCTGAGAGAGTCTATCGTGATTGTACCATTTCTTTCAATCACAAGAGTACCGTGACTGACTTAGTTGAGTTAGATATGGTAGATTTTGATGTCATTCTAGGTATGGACTGGCTCCATGCCTCTTATGCATCAATAGATTGTAGAACTCGAGTAGTCAAGTTCCAGTTCCCAGTGAACCAGTTATAGAGTGGAAGAGTAGTTCAGCAGAGCCTAAGGGTCATTTTATTTCGTACCTTAAGGCGAAAAGTTAGTTTTTAAGGGGTGTGTCTATCACTTAGTCCGAGCTAATGACTCTAGTGTTGAGATACCTCCTCTTCAGTCAGTTTCAGTTGTTAGTGAGTTTCAAGAAGTCTTTCCAGACGATCTTCTCAGAGTTCCTCCTGAGAGAGAAATAGACTTCGGTATAGATATTCTTCTTGATACTCGTCCTATATCTATTCCGCCATATAGGATGGCACCAGAAGAGTTGAAAGGGTTGAAAGAGCAGTTGAAAGATCTCCTAGAGAAAGGTTTTATTCAACCAAGTGTCTCACCTTGGGGCACTCTGGTCTTATTTGTGAGAAAGAAAGATGGTTCTCTTAGAATGTGTATAGATTACCATCAGTTGAATAAGGTTACTATCAAGAATAAGTATCCTCTTCTGAGAATTGATGATCTTTTCGATCAACTTCAGGGTGTCACTTGTTTTTCTAAGATAGACCTCAGATCAGGCTACCATCAGTTGAAAGTAAGGGAATGTGATATTCCAAAGACAGAATTCAGGACCCACTATGGTCATTATGAGTTTCTGGTCATGTCGTTCGCTTTAACTAATGCACCTGCATCGTTCATGGACCTTATGAATAGAGTGTTCAAGCCTTATTTAGATATGTTTGTTATTATATTCATTGATGACAAGAAGATCATGCTAATCATCTCAGAATAGTTCTCCAAACTCTAAAGGATAAGGAGTTATATGCTAAGTTCTCTAAGTGTGAGTTTTGTCTTGAGTCTGTGGCATTGTTAGGCCACATTATTTCCGGTGATGGAATTAGAGTTGATACTTAAAAAATTGAAGCAGTGCAGAATTGGCCTAGACCCACATCTCCAACTGATATTAGGAGTTTCTTGGGGTTGGCTGGATATTATAGAAGGTTCTTCGAAAGGTTCTCATTTATTTCATCTCCTTTTACTAAGTTGACTCAAAAAACAGTGAAGTTTCAATGGTCTGAAGCTTGTGAGAAGAGCTTTCAGGAATTGAAAACTAGGTTGACTACTACCCCAATATTGACCTTACCAGAGGGTACGCAAGGCTTTGTTGTATATTGTGATGCATCCAGAGTTGGTTTGGGTTGTGTGTTAATGCATAAAGGAAAAGTTATAGCTTATGCCTCCAGACAGCTGAAAGTTTACGAGAAGAATTATCCAACCTATGATCTAGAGTTGGCTGCCGTAGTATTTGCTTCAAAAATATGGCGTCATTATCTTTATGGTGTTCATGTGGATGTGTTCACCGATCATAAGAGTCTTCAGTATGTGTTTAGTCAGAAAAAGCTTAATCTCAGACAGAGAAGGTGGTTAGAATTACTCAAGGATTATGACATGAGCATTCTCTATCACCCAGGTAAGTCTAATGTTGTTGCTGATGCCTTGAGTAGGTTGTCTATGGGTAGAACCTCCCATGTTAAGGAAGAAAAGAGAGAGTTAGCGAAAGATGTGCACAGACTTGCACGATTTGGAGTTCGACTAATGAATTCCATAGAAAGAGGAGTAGTGGTGATGAATGAGGTTGAATCATCATTAGTGTCTGAAGTAAAAGAGAAACAAGACCAAGATCCTATCTTGCTTGAATTGAAGGCAAATGTTCATAATCAAAAAGTAATGGCTTTTGAACAAGGGGGAGATGGTGTATTGGGTATCAAGGTAGATTGTCTGTATCAAGGGTGGATGAACTCCAAGAGAGGATCATGGAGGAAGCTCATAGCTCCAGATATTCTATCCATCCGGGTTCCACAAAGATATATCGTGACTTGAGAGAAGTATATTAGTGGAATAGTATGAAGAAAGGTATTGCTTAGTTCGTTACTAAATGCCCGAATTGTCAACAAGTTAAAGTAGAGCACCAAAGGCCCGGTGGTATGGCTCAAAATATAGAACTTCCAGAATGAAAGTGGGAGATGATCAATATGGACTTCATTACTGGTTTGCCGCAGTCTCGCAGGCAACATGATTCTATTTGGGTGATTGTTGATAGAATGACTAAATCATCCCATTTCTTGCCAGTAAAGACTACCCATTCAGCAGAGGATTATGCCAAGTTATCCATTCAATAGGTAGTAAGAATTCATGGAGTTCTAGTGTCCATTATTTTAGATAGAGGTGCATAATTTACCGCACAATTTTGGAAGTCATTCCAGAAAGGTTTGGGTTCAAAGGTGAAATTGAGTACTGCTTTCCATCCTCAGACAGATGGTCAAGCAGAGCGCACTATTCAGACTTTAGATGATATGTTGAGGGCCTGTGTGATTGATTTCAAGGGTAATTGGGATGTTCACCTACCTCTCATTGAGTTTGCTTACAATAATAGTTATCACTCTAGCATCAAAATGGCTCCGTACGAAGCTCTTTATGGGAGAAGATGCAGATCTCCTATTGGGTGGTTTGAAGTTGGTGAGGCTGGATTGATAGGACTAGACTTAGTTCACCAAGCTATGGAGAAAGTGAGAGTTATTCAAGAAAGGTTGAAAATAGCGCAGAGTCGTCAGAAATCCTACACTGATGTTAGGAGAAGGGACTTAGAGTTTGAAGTAGATGATTGGGTATACTTGAAGGTTTCACCCATGAAGGGTGTTATGAGATTTGGTAAAAAGGGGATGCTTAGTCCCCGATATATTGGTCCTTACCGAATATCCAAGAGGATTGGTAATGTAGCTTATGAGTTAGAGCTAGACCAAGAGTTAGAAGCAATTCATCCGGTATTCCACATTTCTACATTGAAGAAGTGTATGGGTGATCCTTCACTTACCATACCTACTGAAGACATTGGTATTAAGAATAACTTATCTTATGAGGAGATTCCTATTCAGATTCTAGATCGTCAAGTTCGCAAGTTGAGGACCAAAGAAGTAGCATTAGTCAAAGTTCTGTGGAGAAATCAGTTTGTTGAGGAAGCTACTTGGGAAGCTGAGGAGGACATGAAGAATAGGTAACCAGATCTCTTTGAGTCCGGAAAAATTCAAAATTAAGTTACTAATCCTTTCCTTGGCATTTGTTTTAAAGTTGGCTTGTTGTGTTTACATTTTGCTTGTTGGGTGTTTGAGCTGGATGTTAGTTGTTACACCCTTAGCCTACTAAGAGTAATCTCATTCGAGGACGAATGTTCCCAAGGGGGAGATATTGTAACACCCTTCTATTTGAAAGAGCTAATTTTTTTTTAGAAAGAACCATTTTTGGAAAGAATGAAAATCTGAAATTTGGCAAGTTATGTTAAGTATGAGTTATGGGTCAACTTCAAACGACCATAAATCCTAATACAAGGTGAGTTAGGTGGACTACAAGATATAAAATGAAAGTTCTTTGAATTATCTTTCCAACTCCATCGAGTTTGCTCATTTTCGAGTTCGTATGAGGGAGATATGCCCATTTGAAGTCAGGCTGTCTAGATAAGGAAAGTCAAAACCGGATTTGAGGAGGGTATTATTGTCTTTTCACTACCCAATTAATTAAATTCATTTTTGGTAATTAAGTTGGGTCTAAACTGAATTGGTTCAGTTTACGCTTCATAAGATTAAGTTAGGATTTTGAGAGAAGAGAAAAGAGGAGAAAAAGCTAGGAATCGTCGCATTCTTGAAGTTAGCTTGTGGATTTCACCAAAGGTTGATCCCTACGAGGTATGTGAGATCACATAACATTGGGTTCATTCACCCACGCGCCAATCATGATTTAATTCAGTGAAATTATGTTCTTGAAAGTATAGAAATTGAGTTCTTGATGGATTTTGTTGAAGTTTCTATTGGGTTCTTGATTTTTTGAAGTTGTTGAGAAGTTCCTAAGTTAAATTCATGAAATTTGACGTCTTTTTGAGTAGATTATTACATACTTTGGTTGTTTATTCGAATCTAAACATTTGGGAAATAAACTAATTTAACCTAGAGGGTTTAGAGATGAAAAACGAGCAAGAAAAATCAGAGTTTTCTAGGCAGGGGTGTGGGACGTCGCGCTAGCCAGAGCGCCCCATTTTGGGGTCTGTAGTTTAGGCTTTGGGCGCCGCGCCAGCCAGTGCGCCCCAACCCAGACTATGCATTTTAGTGTTTGGCGCCCGAAGCCACTCAGTATGCTAGGGTCGCCAGATCTTCTACCCTTTCTCACTTCTTTCCGTTTGAGTTCCCTTGAAACGTACCTATGTTTTATAGTTGAATTCTACACTCTAAGGTACGTCTAAACAATATGATATCATCGATAAACATGAATCATAATTCATAAATTCAAATTCAAGGAAAGTTAAGAGCCAAGTCTAGAGAAGTTCCTAGAGTCTTTTCAAAAGTCTTTTACAAATGATTTAAACTTGTTTTAAAACTTGAGTTTCGAGTTGACTAAAGAGTAAAGAGTGAATTTCATTTCTTCAAAAGAATATATGGGGACTATGTATTCCCAAAGAGTAAATGTAATCACATTTAAATAAGAAAGGAAACACTGATATCCAACAGAGCCTTTGAGCTAGTTTTTCAGTAAAGAGTAAATGCTTTCACAATTAATCAAGAGAGGAAACACTGATTTCCTAGAGAGCCTTTGGGTTAGTTTTGAGCAATAATCTCAAACCTCAGAAAGAAGTTTTGTTTTTAAACAGATGAGCAAGTAATATTTTGGGAGTAGTATTGAGCATCGATATAGAGGAGAATTCAGACAACTCACAGCCCCCATAAACTATGTAACCATCATTGGTAGAAAAGGGTCATACTTTTTAGATGATTCCTTAGTGCTTTTTAGCATAGACTAGTGGATCCACTTAGTGAGTTAGGTTCTATACCCTTGGCAAGGTATAGGACGGCCCTGGCAGCGTGAGGCAAAATGTTGTATCATCACATAGCTCTTAAGTAATGGTTGTCGGTTAGAGAAACTCCCACAAAAGTATTTTGTATTCTTATATACACAGAGTTAATTATATTTTTATTTACACACAGATTTTATCTTGTATCCTTGCATACAAACTGAGTTACTATTGTATTTCTAAATACACAGAGTTGTTATCCATGTTTTAAAAGCTTTTTTTTATATTGCATTAATATTATTGTTTTATATTGAAATGAGTTAAGTTGAGTTGAGTTGAACCCAGATATGTTCTTTCATTTCCTTTCAAGCTTATGTCTTGTTTTAGAATTCTCGTCGCATGCTCGTACATTCAATGTATTTATGCCAGTTGGCCTGCATCTTTTATGATGCAGATACAGGTAATCAGGATCAGCATCCAGCGCATCCTTGATTCTAGTTGAGCTTTAGAGTTGTTGGTGAGCCTCCTTGCTTCCGGAGGATCCCTTTTATTGCTTTATCAGTTAGTTCATTAGGATGTCGTGGGTCTTGTCCCGATGTCCATCTCAGTTGTTAGAGGCTTCATAGACAGTAGTTGATGTTAGTTCATGAGTCTTTACTTTTCTTTTTCAGTTATGTTGTGACTTGAGTTGCCATTTTGGCCAGTTGAATGTTGATCTTTAAAACATTCTAAATTATTTATTGAGACAGTTTAGTTATGATTGTATTTCAATACTTTCTTTTATCATGAGTAAGTCTTGCACTAAGAGTTAAGCAAGGCCAAGGGTTCGCTTGGGGCCAGCAATGGTTTTCGAGTGCCAGTCCCGCCCAGGGTGTAGGCTCGGGGCGTGACAATTTAAAAAGTAACAATGAGCTGAAATCATTAAAAATATAACGCATCAATCATATATTATGCATCAGGTCCCGTAAAAGGCAATAATTCATTTACGTATGCATCAATATCACGTGATTAATTCCTCAAAATATCAGTAGAGATTTGTTCTTACAAGCCGGATGATGAGTTAATAATTTTCCCAATACCATATTATGATATATCTTTTTGTCTATGCTCGATCCTTCTAGTTAGTTATTGGTTTATGAAGTTTTTTTTACCATGTAAGGTAATTTTTTTTAATCAAAATCACTTTCAAGATGGTACTGTAAGGCATAAAAAATAGAGAAAGTTACAAAGTCGATTCAAGAAAACTTTTCCTAGTACTACGAAAAATCAATGAGACATATAGAAATGAAAGATACCTAGGATTCATGTTGATAATATCACAAATCTCAATGTTTACAGTCTTTTATTGACCAATCAACTTATTACTAGTTTCCCTTTCTACATAAGCCGCTCCATTGTTAGCCATATTTTTAGTTTCCAGTGTTTCTTCAAACTATTTTGTCTTTGATTTCCCTTAAAAATAAGAATAAACATCAAAATTTTGATAAATTCGAAGGTATGAACATAAACATGCCTTTATACACAATAAAAATGAAAGTAGAACCTTACTATGAATAAAACTAACCTCCAATTGAACAAAATATATTATAAGACTCACCAAGAATCAAAGAAGGAAACATGCCATCAAAATTCCCAATTCCCACTCAAGAAATTGTTCTAATGCTAGAAAGAAGAACAAAAATACCCAAAGAAAATAGTTTTGCAAGATCATGACGATACACAATAGAAATGAAGAAAAAGAAAATTCAAAGAATGATCAAAGTAAAGGGTATCAAAATCATTTGGCAAATAAAGAAGTTAAGATATAAGTATAATTAGTAATTTACCTCTTCAAAGTAAATGATTAAAATACATAGAGCGAGGGAAGAAAGATTTGATTTATGTGTTGGTTTTTTATGTATAGGTTTTTCGTGTTACTTTAGCCTTTTCTTCATCTTTAATTGGGAAGAGGCTATCAGCAATGCTTATTGATTCACTAGAAATGGACTAGAAGATGATTTAGGATTCAACCATTACAATAATTTTGTGCAATGGAAATGATAAGAATAAAGTGGAGTGGGCGTAATTTTCTCTACTCCTCGCCCTTTTATAGGGATTTTGGCTCAATTTTATTATAATATATAAATTAATATTTTTAAGAAAAGTTAAAAGTATATAACTATAATTGATATGTTAGGATTTTTTTCCTAATTGTCTTACTATATTTGAGTTTGACTTTTTTATGAAAGCAAAAGTAAAACATTATCATAACTAATTTTCTTTGTTGGGGATAAAATTTGGAGGTTTTCATACCTTATTTGAGTTTTATTATTTATGGAAGGAAAATTAAAATATAACTATGATCAATTTCATATTTTGGAGTAAAGTTTTATAGATTTTCTTAGCATATTCGAGTTTTAGTTTTAATTGGTTGAAAGTCAAAGTGTTATCATAATTGATCTTTTCTTCAGGGGAAATGTTCAGATCTCTTTTCTCACCGTACTTGAGTTTTACATTTTTATAGAAGGAATGTTAAAGTATTACCACAACTAATTTCTATCTTGGGAATAAAGAAGGATCATGGGGTTCTCCCAACATACATATCTGGGGATGCAACTGTTTAGTAGGCAAGGATTGGAACAGGAACACACACATAGACAAACCAGCCAAACAACATTACAAAGTGAGAAATTTTTTATACCATATTTGATTTTTAGATTTATGGAAGGAAAGTTAAAGTATTATCATAATTGATTTCTTTTTTTAGGGAAAATTTTGGAGATTTTCTAATCTTCAGGAAGCTACGAAGCATTTTAGGAAGTCGTTTCGTTTCTTCTCTCCCTTCGTGCGAGTTGTCGCTCGTGGTATGAGTTGAGTCCAATTGGTATCTCCCGATTCCAATTGGTATCTCAACTAAGTGAACTGGACGCCGTAGTCACGGCTGAAGGGATGCAAGCAAGGTAAATTAGAACTGAGAAGGTTCCAATTGGTATCTGGCCTTGGAGGTTGTGTAAATTGCATGGACGATCAGTAATGATCTTCTATGGAGCGTACTAAATGATAATTTGGACTTGTCTATGATTTGTACTTTAAAACTGTGAATGTGTGCATATTGTGTCAGAAATAACTGTTGATGTGAAAGTTATATTGGCTTGGATGCTATGATATGGTTAACTGCACAGTATTGCTTGTCTGGATTTTGATGTGTGCAATATGCTAGACTAAATGTCCACTCTAAGACTGGCTCATTTGGAAACTGAAACCGAACGATCCTAGTCCTACAATCGACTGAGGCATAATAGGAATGTAACCAATCCATGTCTAGAATGATATCAAAATCTACCATTTCTAACTCTACAAGATCTGCTGAGGTGAATTTCTGAGAGACTGTGATAGGGAAATTTCTGTATACCCGTCTAGCTATAACTGGGTCACCAACTGGAGTAGAGATTAAGAAGGGTTCTGAGAGGGTTTCTGGACTGACACCGAAGTTGACTACTGTATATGGAGTTACAAAAGACAGTGTAGCCCCTAGATCTAACAATGTATAAACATCTAAATGAAATACTTGTAACGTACCAGTGACCACATCAGGAGAATCTTCCTGGTCCTGGCGAGCCTAGAGAGCATACAACCTGTTGTGGCGCTGACCGCCACCTGTACCAGATGAAGCACCCTGCTGAGTTGGGCGACCTGCTGGTGCTGCTAGAGTTATAGACTGAGCCCTATTGTTGTTACCTCCTTGCCCCTACCTGGCATAAGGGTAATCCTTCAACCTATGGTCAGACTGACCACACCCAAAACACTCTTTTTTGCCTGCAAGATACTCGCCCGGATGGTTCTTACCACACTTTGGACAAGTTGGGAAAGTCATTTTACCTTAAACACTTCCCTGCGACTTAGAGACTGATGCCTTACCTTTCTGATCCTTTCGAAACCTGGGGGATGGAGCACTAGCTTATGAAGGTGTTGGGAGTAGACCTTTGATGAAACTGTGAGCGATTTCCACTACCCAATTTCTGCTGAGAGTATTCATAATTTTTTGTTCTAGCCTTCTTGTTGTCCTGAGCCATTTCTCTATGCTTATCTCCCTCAACCCGCTGAGCATGAGTCATAAGACTACAAATATTCATATCCTCTAACAGCATAGCATTCCTGCACTCTGTCTTCACCAAGTCGGATACCCCAAACAAAAACTTACTCATTTGTGCCCTTGGATCAGCAACCATGTGTGGAGCATACCTGGAGAGCTGGGTGAACTTAAGTCCGTATTCTTGGACTGACATGGTACCCTGCTTCAAATTCATAAACTCTTGTGCCTTAGCTTCTCTCAACTCCATTGGGAAGAACCTGTCCAAAAAAGCTCCAGTAAAAAACACTCCCAAGTCACGGGAGCTACATTTGCAGCCCTGCTTTCTTTCCACTGAGTGAACCAAATGTGAGCTACATCCTAAGCTGGTAGGATGCCAACTCCACTCTGTCATTACTAGTCAGTTTCATAACTCCAAAAAATTTATTAACCTCATCAATGAAGTTTTGTAGGTCCTCACCAACCTGCGACCCTAAAAATTTAGGCAGATTCATCCGAAGAAAATCTCGAACCCTTACTGCAGCTGATCCACCATTGGTGTTAGTAGGAACTGGGGCCTGATGACTGTTCTGATTGGCCACGCTCTGAGCCAAGAGTTGGATCGCATTCCAAAATTCTTCATTTGTAACCTCATGGTTTTGGGGACTGGAGGAATTGCGTTAGCATTGCGTGCGTTAGCATTCCGTGCGTTAGCTCTACGAGGAGGCATGATCTGAAATGCATAACGACGAATTAGAAAGGATATCATACCCACGCACTATAAGAATAGCAAGAAAGTGAAGTTTTTCCTAAAACACTTTGTAGCCTCCCTCTCATTAGATATGGTGCACTTCACACCCATGAAAGAACCTCTACTTAGTGCGGCTTTCAGACATCCTAGGAATCTTGAACTTAATGCTCTGATACCAAGTTTGTCACGCCCCGAGGCTACCCCCTTGACGTAACACGGCACCTAGGATCACGAGTGACCCCAAGTTAACCCTGTGTCTGACATATCATAAGCATACTGAAAGATAACTAAATAAAAAAAACTATGCAGAAGCTAAAACCGTGGTTATCTGGAAAATAGGGAAATACCCAACTAGTCTGAATACATAAACCATACTAAGAGTTTAATAACAACTGAAAGATCAGACTTAACAAGTCAAGATGATACTAGTATCTCTGAAAAGCCTCTACTGACTAGAGTTACTAGGACATATAGAAAATTGAAATGAAAAGCATGTCTATTATCCTCGAAGTATGAGGACTAACCACTGAAGCTGCTGAATACGGATCGGGAACCGATCTAAGTGTGATCTGGATGCTGAGTACCTGAACCTACATCATAAAAGGATGTAGCGCAGAGTATGCGTCAGTACTTTGAATGTACTGAGCATGCAGGATATAGATACTAAGCTGAACAAACATATATAATCTGAAACAAGGCATGACTGAGCAATATTGTAAATATTGAAAAGATAACTGAATGCAATGACCAAGTGCTAATCATGAACATGACATGCTAAACTGAATACTGAAGTATATACTGAAAACCTGGTCAAATGCACTAAGAGTCTGACTGTGGGAGCTACTATTGACCGACATAAAACCACGTGAGCTAAACGTGGAGTCTGATGTATACGCCCCATCGAGAGGACCTAATATACCTTGCCAGGGGTATAAAGGCATGACTGGTGTGATCACTAAATCTGATGCCCAACAGAGGGGACTTATACTCCTACGGGGGCACTTAGTTCTAGGACTGTGAGGGTACGCTGAACCCTAGTCCAAATTGGTGCTAAGTCTACTCCCAACTGAATATGTATATGACTGAAATGTAACTGAAATACTGATATACTGAATATCTCAAAATACTAACATGCAAATCTGAGAATGCAACATTTATATACTGATAATGTAACATTCGAAACTGGAGCATGATTATCTGTTAAACTGACCTAGAAAGTGTAATTCATGAACTAAGAGAATCTACAGAAACTAGGGTTTGGAGTACTATGCATAGAATTAAACAACGTTTCCAAGAAATCATGATATTTTGATTTAGGATACTACAGCAGCTAAATCACAACAATTATCCAAGGATTTAGAAACCCTAGGTCTAAAAAAAATATAAAATCAAGGAACTGACTAAATTCTAGGGACCTAGTGGATGAAAGGAACCCACTAGTGAAATCCCACATACCTGGTGACGAAATCTACGGAGAAATCCTTTGATTTCGGGGCTGGAACTGAAGAAACACTGTTGCGTGTTCTTGATGAGTTGGTCGACTCTTTCTTCTTTTTTTGCTCTAATTTAGATGAATTTTTGTGAATAAAGGTTTTGGTTAAGTTCTGACTAAGTTATTAGGCTTAACCTGAGTAAAACAACGTAGTTTAGGTGTAAAACGACGTAGTTTAAATGCCTAATGCATAGGGGAAAAGACCAAAATGACCTGACTTAAAAGCTGACGGAGGCCAACCACGGAGCCACTGACGGACCGTCAAAGGGACCACGGCCCTTCAGGTGGGTCGTGGTTCTTGGCCAATGACTATTGGTTCTGGGAGGTCCCCTCCACGAGCCATCCCACGGACCGTGTGGAGGACCACGGACCGTGAAGGCCACCGTGGTTCTTCACTTGGGCTGGGGGTCTGCTGGCTGGAGGACGGCGGACCCTCCCACGACCAGTCATCAAGAACACGGCCCGTGGTGGGCTCCGTGGTCTGAGGTTTGAGTTTGGGTTGGTCCTGCCTGGCCTCCACGAGCCTTCCCACGGCTCGTATGTTGGTCCACGGCCCGTGAAGGGTTCCATGGTCCACCACTTCTGGGTGGGTGTCAACCACGGGCAGGTCGACGGACCGTGGTTCCTATCACGGTCCGTGAACCCTGCCATGGTTCACCAAATTTTTCTGTGTTTTCTGCTAAAATTCCAAGTCTGATTTCTGAGGTGTTACATTTTTAGTCGCATATTCTAATCATTTCGGTATCTTAAAAGTGTTTCGATTTAACCCGTTGAGGGTTGCCTACGTATCATGTTGAACATGAATCAGATCATTACGTAGTTCATGTAAGTGATAATTTCTATATTTTTTATTTTTTTAAGTTTATTATTTTTATTATTATTATTATTAATGTTTTAAGAATATAAATTGACCAAAAGCAAATCTTTTTCATTCATTTCCGTATATTCTTAACACAAAAACTTGAAATAAAAAAAAATATAAGTACCGAGACTAAGACAAACTCAAAATAATTAAAGAATATAAAATGGCAACTAATGACTAAGAAAAGAAACACACTCCGAAAGAAACCTAAAGCATAACAAAGATTCCTTCTGAAAGTGCTTCGAATCTCAATCACCTCCAAAACTCGAATAAATCCTAGCCAATGCTTTTGGTAGATGCGGAGGAAGAGCACGTTCCTATCGACCTAATCTCTCATTATTATGGTGTTCATAACCATCATAAACATCATTGAGTGTGTCCCCGAGTTTAAGTATTCGATCTTTGGCCTCATTCATATTTTTTTAACCAATGTTGAGTAGTATTGATTTCATGTGTCAAATTCTCTTCTCGTTCTTGGAGCTCTTCAATTTGAATAAGGAGTGCATCTCGCTCAACTATCCTTTGACTTCTTTCAATCTCACATTCTTCCTGATAGGCAGTGAAACACTTTGCTATTTCCCTTTCCCGTTCCATAGAAGTCTTCGCTTGATTTTGTAGTCTAGATTGTGTGCATATAAGTTGGACCTTTTCATTTTTAAACTCTTCATTTTTTTGCTCCATAGCGTCATCATAATACCCAAGTCTTTTTGTAAGGTCAGAATAGTAGAACAGTGTTCCCTAACTCTCACTTTGAATAGTGCATCACGCTGGGCCAACTCTTTTCTAGCATTCTTTAGGTCATTAGTTAGGATATCCAGAGTAGACCTATATTTTTCTTCAATCTCTAGTTGAGCTTGCTTGATTCTAACCTCAATTTCTGCTTCTCGATCTATGGCTCTCGCACTGATCCTTCGGGCATAACGTTGAGGGTGGCTCTATCAAAGAACCAGTGGAGGTATGAGGGGTCAACTTCTCCTTGAACACGATCATCTACCATAGCATTTGAGCTTAAAGTTCGATTACCACCCCAAATTTTTTGAGCTTCTAATTCTTGATCTCGATCCTCAGATGCCACCTCACATACAAATCTTTGTGTGTCCTCGGCCTTAGGTAAAATTTGTCTTTGTCCTAGTTGGCATAGCACTCGAAGGGGTATGTGTTGTTGGAATCCTCGAAGGACTGTTAGAACGAAGAATAGACGATAGGAAGACATAACCATTACGTCACTTATAGGGAACCAATGATTGTTCCATGCAATATCAGATGTAGTTAATTTAAGAAGATAATGTCTCCACGCTTTGACACCTTTTGGAAATTTTTTTATTAACTCCTTCATCCTGTCTTGTTGACTAAAAATATAATTTGGCCAATCATATTTTAAATTTATCGCAAAATGATGGCAGTACAAGTGCTGCAGAAACAACATTTGCAATAGAATGCTACTACCTTCAAAAAAGTCTTCACCTTCTCTACATTTAGTCAAAGCGCCATAAATATCAGCCAGCATCATCAGCAAGATAGTAGATTTCTTTTTCTTCATCACAACCGTGACTATTTCCGCCAGACGAATAGTGATTTTTTTGTCTCTCCTAGAAAAAACCATGGTTCCTAAAAATTGACGCTTTAAAGTGCTTCATCTCTTGGCCTATTATCATATCTCATGATTACCTGGTTGGGCAAAACTTGAGATTTAAAACTAAATTTAACTTATTTAACATGAAATTTTGATCATTCTAAAAGATTCAAAACGAAGTCATTTATCGGAGTAGTAAAAAAGGGAGAAAAAAAGCATGAAATATGACTCTATATGCCTAAAGTGGTCATTCTTTTGAAAACGACCCTTGTTGACTTCTTTTAGGAGAAGCTTAGGTTGTTTTGGAGATAATGACCCACTAAGGAAACAACCTTGACAAGTGACTTTTTACGAGATGTACCTTGTTTTCATGTCAAATTTTAAAGTGAATCATGAAGAAAAAAATAAGGTGGGCATTAGAGAACTCTCTCTCTCTCTCTCTCTCTCTATATATATATATATATATATATATATATATATATATATTCATTTATTTATTATAAAGAAAAATACTTATGTACATACATAAATGAAAATATTTTTATTAATTATATTATATGTATATACAAATATGCACTATTATGTTTTAAAAAAAAGACTCAATATTATTGTAATAAAAGAAAAAATTGAGGTTTTATTATTATTATTATTCTTATTATTATTATTATTTATGTTGAATCATTTGTTGAAAGTAGATAAAAAATAGAAATTTCCGCTTTTAGTTAATTATCCTAAAGCCAGTAAACATTCGTTATATATAGTCTACCCCATGATGCAACAAGTAGCACAAAAATGTACTTGATGGTCTCATGAAAAGGTACATTTCCTAGACGAACCCAACTCGTATGCCGAGTCCCACTAAGTTAAATCCACATGATACTGATAAAACAGAACCTACTAGGGATATCATGTCTGGTTTCAGTTCTACTAAGTTTAAACTTCATGGAGAAAGGTATCTAAACTGGCTGTAAAACGAGCAAACAACTTGAGTCGAGGAGTAGCAACGTACCGGTAGCCGCGCTTTTCGGCTCTGTGCGTGGGTGCTCCCCATCTTAAGCATGTGTGACTAAAATCATTCACCATAGATCGAAGATCCACTGACTATCTTGACAGAAGCGAAGTGCGCAGTTGCAATTCCCATAATGCTATTATTGAAGACTCAGAGAGGTGCGCGAGAGAAGTTAATTTATATGCAGTTCAATTAATATTAAAGCAGTAGATAAGTAGACAATTAGCACATTAAGCCAATAAATACAATATCTAAAAAACATAAATAAATAAAAAGTCATACATAAGTCAATATTTATAAGCTTGAATCCTGGTTATCCCCAGCGGAGTCGCCATTTGTCACACCCCTATATTTCCAAATGAATGATAGTTTTAAAAAAAAGTTTTTCCAATTAAAGTAATATTTTGCAAAGTGATTATTTATTTTACAGAGTCGTCATTTGGAATTGAGTTTTGGAGTTCCAAGTCACCTTATTTAAATCTCAGTCAAAAGAAAATTTGACTCTTTATTTTATTGGTCTGGAACTACAAATCTAATAAGGAATTCTATTGACCGAGGGGAAGGTGTCAGGCACCCCTTGAGTCTCGTAGTTCTAGCACGGTCACTTTATTGACTTTTATATGGCTTGAGATAATTTTGGAATATTCTTATATTTATTAGCTTAATAATAAAAATGTTATTTACCCTCCTTCCTTGATTTATTGAGAACATTTAAAGCTACCTTATTTTATTAGTGCATTAATAAAAGTATGTATAAACGAATAAATATATTCAGACAAAATAGTGTAAACTTAAGAAATAGACCTTTACAAATTTGAATCTTGAAACGCTCGTATTTTCCTTTTCTTTTTCTTTTTCTTTTTCTTTTTCTTTTTGGTGTCATATGTTTCTGTTTGGTATGTGGGTAGTATAGGAGTGTGTGAATGTATGTGTTTGTGTGATGGTGGAATATTGGAGGAAGAAAATGTGTGTTTGCCTTATAAGTTTTTGGCTTTTTTTTTTCTTCTTTTCTCTCCCATGTGTGTGTGTTTCTATATATAGGATTTGGGTTTTGTTTTTCTGTTTGTGTTATGGGGAATGGGGTGTTATGGTGAGTGGCTGTTGTGAGTGGAATGGGGAAGTGGGGTCTTTAGGTTAGAGGGATGCTTAGGTTATTATGATTATTTTAAATAATATAATATATTATAATATAAGAATATTATTAACTATTTTCTGAACGAACAAAAGAATTAAGTAGGTAATATTAAATTATAATTAATAAATACTATCTTATTTATTAAACTAAATTTAAAAGAAACGTATATTTTTTATAATTTTTTTTTTTTTTATAACAAAACTTACACTAATAATGCAACTCTAGTTTTTTAGTTTTCAAATATTTTAAAATTAACTTACTAAAATAAGATAAATCAAAGTACTTAATTTAGATATAAAATAAATATTTACGAAAAAATAATAGTGTAAAACTTTAGGTTCGGTCAAAAATTACGTGTCTACACCTTTCATGAAAGCGGTCATGGGTAACTTGAAATTAAGCAATTACAAGGAAACTCACTTTGACTTCAACTTCAATTTATAAATTTCAAGAACAAAGTTGAAAAAACCCTAAACACTAGAAAGTATTGTTCACAAGGTAAAGTGTTTCTCTCTCAAGTTTCTCGCTCCTTGAATTCTCCAAATTCAAAAACTCGACACTTGGTTTCTCTCTCCTTTGAACTATTTATATTTTTCCCAAAATCTGACCCAAAAATTAATACATGACCCATCGGGCGACATTAGTCGGGTTTTCAGATCGCAATATGGGTGGATCGCCATCTTCTCTACAACCCGCCTTTCTCTCGCTCTAGGCTTCAGGTGTTTGAACCTCAGTTGGAGAGCTCGTTCGAGTCTGGCTTTCATATTTAGCGTTTCACCAAGTACCATTTCAGTTCGCCTTTCAAGCCTTCAATTTTCCTCCTTGTACTATCGCTTTCGGTGATGGTCAATATGTTCGCCCTTTCTCATTTGGCGAGTCACCTTTCTGTTTGGAGTTCGCTGACCTACCTAAATTGATGGAAATGTTGTGCATTGTTAATTTGGGTGGGTCAAACCCATTAGGTGATCCGCCTTTCTTGTTTTGCGATCAAAAGGTACAGTTTACACTTTTTTTTAACATTTTTCCATTCTTTAAAATATTCATCCTTGCCTTTATGGAAATAACTCGACTAAAAGTACAATTAACAAAAAATCAGCCTAAGTCTAGACTTCATTCCTCGAAGGATCGACCCTAACCTCTGTTAGGTTCTTTGTTTGAACAATGACCACTTATACTTCTTTAGGGAGGTGTAATTTTGATGTATCAATAAAACACAAATACATATGAATATTTAAAGCCCGGATCAAATAAAGCCAATGTGAGCTATTGGAATTAGATAATTATATCTATGATAACATCATTTTATTCCTTAGTCTCCGCCCTCACTAGAAGTGTACACAGATGAGCCTGACTGCGTCTACCCCGAGTATCAACCCTACCACCAGAGCTTCCTCCATGATGACCACGTCGTCCACCCCATTGACCACCTCTATAGTCCTGACCCTGGCCACCGCCTCGAGCGGGAGGTGCTACTATTGGAGCTAGTCACGCTGCATGTTGAGTTGGTCCAATCATCCCACACCGGGGACACTCTCTATAACAATGATCAAACTCTTTACAAATATGACAACCATGTGAAGACCTGTCTGCATAGTAATGGCCACCATGGCCTGAGACACCCAACTATGAATCCCCTCGACTCTGACCCATGTCAGCATCATCATGACTGTACAAATCACCCTCTGAAGCCCAAAGTGAAGCCTGAACAGGCCGCCTAGACTGTCTATGCTGGAACTACTGGCGGGATCTATCATAAAAGTCCCTTGTCTTAGAACGAAACCCACTATAGCTACTCTCATTTCTAGCCCTCTTTTAAATACTCCATAGGCATCATTACAGAGCTTCTATATAGTATGGGTGTCATCAACTACATTTATGAAGGAACAACCCACTAAAAACATACCTTGGATCTCAATCTGCAGCTGAAGTATGAAATCTTTAAGGAAGCATCAAACTATCTCCTCCTCAGTAGGAAGTATCATTGATGCATGGCCGGAGAGCTAGTAAAACCTTATCTCCTACTTGGAACAGTCATGGAGCCTTGCTCGAACCTCAAAAACTTAGCCCCAAGTCTATCTCTAATACTTTGTGGGATAAACCTTGCCAAGAAAGGCCGTTGAGAACTCAAACCAAGTAACTCGTAGAAACCCCATTGTTATAGTCTCTAGATAAGAATGCAACCACTACTTGGATGGCCCATCAAACTAACAAGAAGTGAAGTTGACTCCTATCGACTCCACTAAGCCCAAAGTATAAAGTCGTTCATGGAAGGTAGTAAGAAACTAGTGGGCATCCTCCCCTATTGCCCGAAAAACTTCAAAGGTAATAGTCTAAAAAAAACTCCAAGATTTTTCTACTCCACTAGCGGCATAGCTCCGGCCGCAATAATGGGCTGGGCACTGATATACTGTGAGTTAACGGTATTTTTGATGTGTTTCACTTAGAGTTTGTGTGTGTCTTGGTATATTTTGTTGTTAGAAATAATGGATTTATGTAATTCTTGCAGGAAATAAGTTCGAATGCAGTTGATGGAGATAAGAGTTGAAAATTGCAGAAGTGGCCAGTGACGGAGCCAACAACGGGCCGTAGGTGTTGCAGCGTAGATGAAGGTTCAAGGAATTTTGTCCAAGTGTGGAACCAAAGAGCCATCGACGGACCGTAGGTCAACCCACGGGTCGTCCTGCACATCCGTCGTTGGTGATCAGAGAGTTAAAGTTCCAGTACTTGAACCACGGAGGTAGGTGACAGACCGTAGGTCCAACCGTCGTAGGAAGGCCATAAAATATTGCCCAAGTGTTGATCCATGGAGGGTGACCATGGACCGTAGGTTGACCCACGGTCCGTAGGTCGTGTCGTCGACAGAAACCCCGTCTAAAACAGTTATTTCCTTATTTTGTTTCCTAGTTGGTTTAGGAGTTGTTTTCTATAAATATTAGTTATAATTCTCAGTTTTAGGGGTTAGACATTATTGTAAGGTTTTAGTTTTTGGTCTTTTGGAAATTGTTTTGCAAACACTTAGCAATTTTATTTACGGAAATCATTTTATACAATTTTCACTTTGAATTTCAATTCAAGAGTTTGAGTTTCATCTATTCTAACTGTAAGTTCATAAATTCTTTCAACTTAATTATCAATTGTGAACTCTCAAGCATGAGTAGCTAAATCCACAACTAGGGTTGTAGGAACCATGAGCAATTAACAAAGTATGAATAATAATTAAGTAATTCTTGAATAGAGTTTATGCATGTATTGTTAATCCTTTCGTTTAGAATGCTTTTTAATGAAGGCCAGCATTAGAACTCGCCTCGTTCCTACTTGTCGGACCAGTGAGGTAATGAATGAGAAAAGGATTAAACAATAGAGATTTAGTGGATGCTATCTAATAGTCTGATTGCAATTGAAGTGAGGGTGAAAATTAAGCTAAATTGATATGATGACTAATCTGGGGTAAAGGTGAGGGTTATTAAAGCATACACCCGTAGACGGACCAAGTTGCGTGGTGAAATTCCCTACTTGGAGGACCAATCATTTAGGATACCTAACTTACCAACCTTGCATGTCAAACACTAGGATAAGATTACTATAATTAGGATTACTGCGTTAAGAGCTTGTGGGGAACACATATACCCTAGTTTCCATCTTATATTGATAACTCAAATCGTGAATGTTGTTTACTTGTTACTTAATCAACAATCTGTTACTTTAGTTACAAAACCCACTGTTTACTTTTCTCAAAAATAGTTTGACTAAACGGAGATAATTGTGAGTTAAGTTTAAGTCTGAACCATATTCCTAGTGGGATCGACCCCAACCTACAAGTTGGGTTCGTTATTTGGCAACGACCACTTATACTTCTTTAGGGAGGTGTAATTTGGGTGTATCAGGCACCCTCTGTTGGAACTTGAACTTGAGGTGTCGCTGATATATGCTGACCCTACAATGTTGGTGCAACTGTAAATGGGGCCTACTCTATACCCCCCAAGAGCAATCAATAGCGGAGTATTGGCTTCATGGAGATCGGCGGCCATAGCTTGTCCGGGTGGAGGCTGTGCTGGCCCCAACCCCATCTATTAAGGAGGAACATGAATAGTTTCAGAGTTTTCAGCACGCTCTAGAGTCCTCTCCCTACCATGATCTTGTGCCACCGAAAAACACATACGAGCCATGATGTGAAAGAATGAAATAAGTGAGATTTCATGAAACTAATAAGATACACACTGCAAAAAAATGAGATAAAAGAGGGAATGTTCCTAAAGACACCCTGTACCCTCCAACAGATAGAATACATAATTTGCATTGATCTGTAGACTCTACAAGGCCTTAGCTCTATACAAGTGAGACTGGCGATCCTGAGGCTCTAATATCAACTTGTCATAACCCTATTTCATGATTCATGATGGAATCTACTATAACTTCTGAGTAGGTAAGCAAACTCGTAACACAAAATGTCATGTAATAGGTTGAAGAGAAGAAACATAGTGGAAGCAACAATTTGATAACAAAAATTGGAGATAAGCATAAGAAAACCAAAATATATATACATAACTAAGGATCCCTCCTAAAACATGGAAGTCAAATTTGCAGAGCTGCAACTCATAGTGGACCCAAATAAAATGATTGTCTCAAAATACAACAGTTGAGTCATCAAGTAAAGTCTAGAATGCCATTCGCTCCCTCTCGCCTTTGAATCTGGCAACTTTAGGCTCGATCTTAGCGTTGATAGCTGGTGCTCGAACCTCATCCATAAAATGATGCAGAGTGTAGCATGAGAATAAAAATAACAAGTACTCAATAGGCATCATAGGATGATTGAGGAAGCACAGTCTAGGCAATATGAAATGCTAGAAATTAAACACAACAAAGGTAAAAAAATGGAATGCAAAAGTGAATACACCTGAATGTACTAAGAACATAAATGAAGTAAATACAACTAACTAAACCTAACTAGTCCCGAATAAGCCCAAAAGGTATACTGGTGCGCAAGCTTAAGTAAAACCCGAATGGCTCCCCATAAGTCATGCAGGTACACAAAATAGCTAGAAACTAAATAAGACAACCTTAGGATTTTTTCAGAACTTCCACAAAATTCCCTAGCATTTAACCACACTAAGACACTAAAGGAACTAAGTTGAATCACCCTATCATGGGTTTAAACTTATCAAAGGGTTAGCCACCCAGTCAAGCCTTGAAATTGATAAAAAAGAAAGTTAGCTACCCTTTTAGGACTTGAAACTGATCAAACAGGAAGCGTGCTCGACTCAAACTAAAATCACCCAGTCATGACATGAAACTGATAATTAAGGAATAAGAGGCGACTTAACTCAGCTTAAAGTGGTGCACACGGGAGCCCCAAAACAGGACTAATGATAATTTTGGTGGTCGATTGTCCTTTCCTGCCTACCCCCCACTATGGAGGATAATCATTTGACATATTACTAGGCTGTGATGGTTGCATGTCCGATGGTAGGAAATGAGATTATTTTTTCTCGAGTACTGATTGTTGAGATACATGAACAAGCATTATGCATTGCCACAACTCTCCCCTTCTTTTGGATGATTTTCCATTTATGCCGAGAGTCCACTATGCCTCTGCTTGGTCGTATTGACCCACTAATTCTGTTGACCAGTAAACTGGACGTTGGGCTTAGCCCGAATGAGGAAAAATTGGTTGCGCCACAATGAAGCTCAAAGTTTAGCATGCCACAGATGCCAACTACTGAGCAGCCTAGAGAGGGAAAGGTTCCTGCACAGGATACCGCTACTGTTGAGCCTGTTGAGGTGCCACAGACCTCCAAATCCTCACTAGACACTAGCACATCACGTACTTTGACTGCAGAGGGACACCACACTATATCAGTCACCCATGTTCAAAGGTTGAAGACTTATATGGCTCACTGACTACAACACCTTCGACCATGGGTTTGGTCTGTTGTTGAGGGGTCTGAGACTATGATGTGAGCTGCGATGTCAAAGCAGACTCAGGCTACTAGCGACGGATAAATGTATTTGAGTTAAGGATGCTAGCCTAGCCCAAGACTACACTAGTGTAATTTTAAAGGGCTTTCAGGCTGAAATAGATAGACTCTGAGCTGATGTTGATGCACTGGGTGCCGCATCCTCGTTTGCACCACCTGGTCCCTCACCCAAGGAGATTGGAGAGTAGGTATTACTAGTTTTGTTTAGAAATGCGGATACTAGTCATGCGACTAGGAAGCACGCACAACTGAAGCTAGTATTGGCGAGGGTGCTAAGGAGCGCGAGAGGAAACAGGAGCAGTATGAACTTGAGGTGGATCGATGTCAATCTAGATAGGATAAGGATATTAGATTGGAGTGAGTTTGGCAATAGGTAGTCAGATCTTGGATCTCGGGAGGAACTACTAATGGTGCACCCGTGATTTTTCTAAAGAGTGTTATTGATGGTGCTACCCAGGTTGTTACGGAGGGCCACATTGATGCACTGGGGTCCCCACCGGTGGACCCACATGCCTCTAGATAGTTCTTCAGTGCTTAGGCGCCACAAGTTTATCTTCACCTTCTACTCTTTACATTATTTTTAGTACATTGAGGATATTGCACATTGTTTTATGTGGGGTGGGATAAATCTGTTTAAGAGTGTAATGGGTGAAGTCTGAATAAGCTGAAAACTCAACTCATGCCTTTGGGTTTTCTTGCATGTGTTCAATTTCCCCAAGTACTATTTAATTTAAATTGAGTCGTCATGTTAGGTGTTGATTGTATGAGTAGACTGGCAATAAAGGCATGATAGGAATGTTGATTAAAATGATATCCGTAAATTTTGTTGTGTTATTTGTGCTATATTTGTGTGATTAATAAGCAAACTGTGTAGGATGTTTGTATGACATGATAGGAAGTTATAGGATAACAAGAATTAAGCTAAAGCATGAACCAGATACATCGATAATTTGATACTAAAATGACGAGTCATGTGGGTGCGAGTTATTTCTTCATTCATACAGTATATGCAAATCTAGAACTTGCCCCATTAGTCTTTCTAGGATGATTTAGTTGTAAATTAGGAAAGGATTATAGGCTGTTGTTTAAAATTAGTCCACTAAGCCTAAAAACAACCAACCAAATAAAAATGCTCCAGCCTAAATTAGACCATTTTTTTCGATTCACCCAATTCACCTTTTCCGTCATTATTGTTATCCTTTATTTTAGCTCTGGTCCCTCCTTAGAAATCGTGCACCTAAACTCAGGCTAAAAGCATAAGTTGAGGATGGTTACTATTGAGTAAAACAAGAAACGAAAGGGGTATGAAAAGAGTTGTGTATTGAGAAAAGATGAGAAAATTAAGAGTAGGTGGAACCAGAAAGATATAAAAGAATGAAAAGTTGAAGAATATTTATAAACAAAAAAGAAAAGTAAGTCAAAGGAAAGAAAAGTAAGTCAAAGCCGCCCGAGCTTTAATGAAAAATGAGAAGAAAAGAAAATAAAGGTGAAACATGATTTGTTTGTAAAAGAGGTAAATAGCCAAAGTAATGTCAAGGATGGCATAAAGTCACTTTTTAATCGAAATATACCACACCTGACCATGAGCCTACATTACAAGCTAAGAAAATCCTATAGTGATCCTAATTTAACGATTCAAAAGTCTAAGTGTAAAATATAAGAGCAATGTTATGGTATTGTGCATGTACTATGTTGAATTCAATTTTGAGAGTGAGCATATATTGATTCCCTAAACTTTGAATACATATCGATGTTTGTGTGGAAAAGGGATTTCTTTGTGGTAAGTGTTGACATCCTTTGAGAGGGCGCAACGTCGCGGTGACTCAAAAAATTAATCATCTTAAAAGAATAAAAGAATTTTAAAAGGGAGAATTTGAAGGGGGTAAAAGGGAGTCGCCACCTAATTTTAGGAAAACTAGAAAACTAATTAATTAATTAATTTAAAAGAATGTCTACGAAACTAATAGATTCTAGGTAAGGGGTTCAAGTTATTTCGAAGGGAAGGTGTTAGACATCCTTCGAAATCCATAATTGTGGGTCCCGACTGAATTCGTCTTTTCAAACTGAGGAGGAGATAAAAACAATATACAAGTATAATAAACATGTGATATACACAAATAATAAAATAAAACAATAAAATAGGAAGCGGCTTAAGTTTTACCTAACGTCAATATATACAAAATAATAAATAAAGTGTATAATTCGAACTTCATTCGAATAGCTTCAATGGAAAGCAACTCCGTGTACCTGTAAAGCCACTTAGTAAAAGTGTTAGTAATAAATAAATATGAATAAAAATGGATGAATCAAATAATAACTTGAAAATAAAAACTTGTCTTATTAACACGGGAGGCCTAGAAAATCGACGATAATTTCTTCATCGGCCAATTTTAACATGTAATGTTCAATATTATTCCAACAAAATAAAGTAATCCAAAACAACGTAATTTTAATAGTGATTAAGAGCTCATAATGAACAAATTATTGAAAAAAAAAAAACCAAATACCACACAAAATCAACTTAAACAAAATAATTAAAACTACAACCGTAACAAAAACCGAGTCAAAAACAAATAAAATAAATATAGAAGCAGACAAAACAAACCAAATAATAATATAACAATCAAAATCCAACAAAATAAACAATAATAAAAAGGGAAATCAGACGACTTCATCCTAAACACTAGGCCAAAATAATGAGAAAAAGATTATTCCAATACATAATGCTAATAACATAATAAAATAAATAATAAATAAAACAACCAACAATAAGAACATGCAGTAAGAAGCTAAGATAAAAAATTAATTCAATCAGTAAAATAAAAATGACTAGCACATAAAATAAAACAACACACAATATAATAAGACATATATAATATAATATATAAGTATAGCTAAGAAAAAACTTCAGGTTACCAAATAAACATGCATACGACAACAAAAATAAATAATTATAATAATAAAAAATGCACCCAGCAATAACCAAAATAGAACAAAATAAAATAAAGGAAAAATCAATGTAGTTACCGCTTCAGGCGATGGTGCCACTGTTGTTGCCTTGCCGGAGATTGGGTCTGGTTCGCTGTTGTGTTAGCGGTGGTTTTGGTGGTGATTGGAGTGGCTATTGGGTCTGAATTGTTTTCCTGCTGGACGGACTTTGTTCGGAGCTTTGGAGCTCGCTGGAGGCTGATTTGAACTGTTATTAGCCGGAGCTGGCGTTGTTGTTGCCGGAATCGCTGCTAAACAAACGAAAATCAAAATAAGGGGAGAAAGGGGAAGGGGTCTGGTTTCGCGTTGAGCTGGAGGGGGACGAGGGATCTTTGGTAGTGACGAGGCTAGGATTTTTAATAAAGGATTCAATATCTGAAAAACTAAATACACGAACTAATCAAACAAGGTTCGACATCTATTATATATATCCAAAAAAATAATTTTAACCATGTATAAATAGTAATATTTTCCGCCGAAGAGAATTCGGATGAACCCCTGACAGAAGGCTGGCTCCGCACCTGGTCTTTGGGCGGCTGTTTGGTGGTAGCTGTTGGTGAAAGAAGAAGAACAAATGGGTTTTTCTTTCGCTGGTTGAACAGTGGGGTCTAATGGCTGTTTGGAGGTTGGGAAATAGAAGTGAGGGAAAGATCGAGGGGTCGTTGGTGGTGGTGGACTGGTGGAGCTGTGGTGGCTGTTTGGTTGCCGGAAGAACGGAAAAAAGGGAAGGGGTTCTGGTCGTTTGCTGCCGTAGAGGTGGAGGTGGAAGCTGGGTGTCGCCAAAAAAAATAAAAAGGAAAGGGGGGTTTTGGGTGGTGGACTCGCCGGATTTTGGCGGAGCTCCGGTGACTTGCCGAAAAAAATAAGAAACAATAAAATAGAACTTTTTAAGCACTAAAAAAATCTGAAAATTACCCCTAAAATCTTATCCACCACCCATGACTTAATGACCAAGAAAATATTTAGATAGAAAATTGAAAACCACAAATAGTACAATACCATTATCTTAAAATCGTGGGCCAACGCCACCGTTTAATAAAATATCTGTGTACGAAATTTTATCCATATTTGAATAAATTTCTGGACTATGCAAAATATCAAAATGAATATATTAACAAATGTAACAAATAAAATGAATATTAAAAAATGTAACGAATAAAATGAATATTAAAAAATGACATGTAAAAAATGCAATTTAACAAAAATAATGATTTAATAAAAAATGAACAAATATTCAAACGTATTCAACCGATTGTAACCCAAACAATACAAACAAAATTAACCGATAAAAAATCCTAAAATTTTACGAAATAAGGATAATTATCAACAAATTGCATTAAAATTGTAAAACATATATTTAACTATTAACTTAATAAAAATATTTAAAAGTATATAGCTTTAAAAATATCGGACCAAAATTTGGTGTGAACAGTAAGGGCACAACTTACATTGTCAAAAAGCTGATATCTTGTTGATTGTTATTTTTGTATGTGAATGCATCTATTTGTATGTCTATGTCATAAATTGATCCACATATGTTAGCTTGTGTTAAACTAAATGATTACACTGTTTTGAAAAATTAAAAAAATAGAGGATAAATTATTGAATTAAATCCCATATGATCACTTGAACTCTAGGCTTGCTCTTGCATCATGTCATTTGTATGTTGGTAACTGTCGCTTGAGAACAAGCAATAATTTTAAGTTGAGGGTGTTGATGTGCCACAGATTTACGGTACTTATAGTTCATTAAACTTGGAGTTTTGCACGTTTCTTGAGCATTTATTAGTAGATTTGATGGTATTTTTATCTATATTTACAGGAAAGTAGGTTGCGACAGTACGAGGATTTGAACTTAAGTGAAGCATCTAGGTTTGAAGAACTACTAGTCAAGCCTTGGAGACGTAGTCCATTCTAGGAGTCGTAAGATTGACTCGTAGATGAAGGGTTAAGATGATGGTGATATTTTGGCTAAGTATGAGGCGACAGAAGCAGACTACGAGCCGTAGAATGATCGACATGCTGAAAGTCTGAGTCATAGAAAGAGTTAGAAATAGTGAGGCCCAATACATTGAACTATGAGTTTAAGGGACGGCCTGTACAAAGGTCTATGAGTCGTAGATCATGTCTCTAGGAAGAGTCCTGATAGATTTTGAAGAATCTACCTTCTACAGGTTTGGTCTACGAGTCGTAGTTTGACCTACGATTCATAGACCATAAACTGTAGACTAGCCTGTCGAAACCAACTTTTCTATGTTTTCTTTTCCTAGTTTATTTAGGATTAGATGTTTATAAATAGTCGTTTTATTTCTCTTTTTTGGATGTTACACAATTTATACTTTATTTTTGGTTTTGGGAATCATTATGGTTAACAATTCGTCTATTTTAGTTCTTGGAGCATCGTTATATACTACATCTTTTGTTCATCAATTCAAGATTACGGAATTAAACTACTCTAATTATAAGTTCATGATTTATTTTATCAACATTAATATGAATTGTGCTTATCCAAGCATGAGTAGCTAAATCCACAACTAGGGTTATGAGAACCATGAGAAATTTATGACATAGACCTACTACATAGTAATTCTTGAATAGTGTTTATGCATGTATTGTTAATCTCTTTGTTTTAATTGCTTTTGAACTGTTGACAATGTTAAAACCTGTCTTATTCCTACTTGCTTAACCAAGAAAGTAACGAATGGGAAAAGAGATTAAGCAATGGAGATTTGGCGATTACAACCGGCATCTAAAAGCTTGAACCACCTCTAGGAGAGTTAATCCGGTGTCAAGGGTAAGGGTTAATAAAGCACACACCTGTAACCCGACTAAGTTGCATTGAAATTCCCTATTTTGGCGACCATCCACTTAGCAGATACCTAACTTACTGACCTTGCATGTTAAACACACGACAAGATTACTACTATAAGGTTTACTGTATTAAGGACTTGTGGGGAACATGTATACCCTAGTTTTATCTTCTATTGATTCTACAAAATATTCAGTCCTATTGACTTGTAACTGAAATCAATCAATTAAGCTTTTTGTATTCCAAACCTCCCTCCCCCCTTTACGGAAGTAACTCGAATAAAAGTATAATTAACAAGAAATTAGCCTAAGTATAGACCTCATTCCTCGTGGGATCGACCCTAACCTCTGTTAGGTTCTTTATTTGAACAAAGACCACTTATACTTATTTAGAGAAGTGTAATTTTGATGTATCAATAATACACATATACATATGAATATGTAGAGCACAGATCAAATAAACCAAGGTGGGCTATTGGAATTAGAGAATTGTACCTATGATAACATCATTTAATTCCTTAGTCTCCACCCTCACTAGAGGTGCATACAGATGAGTGTGACCGCCTCTACCCCGGACATCAACTCTACAACCTGAACTTCCTCCCATTGACCACATTCTTCCATCCCAGTGACCACCTCAATAGTCATGACCTTGGCCACCTCCTCTAGCTGGAGGTGCTACTATTGGAGCTAGTCGCACTACATCTTGGCGATGTGCAATCATCCCACATCGGGGACACTCTCTATACCAATCATCAAACTATATACAATTATGACAACCATATGAAGACCGGCCTGCATAGTAATGGCCACCATGGCCTGAAACACCCAACTATGAATCCCCTCGGCTCTGACCCATGTTGGCATCACCCTAACTGTACATATCACCCTTTGAAGCCCGAAATGAAGCCTGAACAAGCCGGCTAGACTCTTTATGCTGGAACCACTAGAAGGGTCTATCATAAAAGTCCCTTGGGTTAGAACGACACCCAGTGTAGCTACTCTCATCCATATCCCTCTTTTAACTACTCCATGGGCATCATGACAGAGCTTCTCAATAGTATGGGTATAGCAAAATACATCTATAAAAGAGTAGCCCACTGAAAACATACCTTGTGTCTCAATCTGCAACTAAAGTCTGAAATCTCTAACAAAGCATCAAATTATCTCCTCCTTAGTAGGAACATAGTCACATGGCGGGAAAGCTTGTAAAAACTTATCTCATATTGGACATAGTCATGAAGCCCTGTCCGAACCTCAATAACTATCTCTGACACGTTGTGCAATAAACCTTGCCAAGAAAGGCCTTTGAGAACTCAACCAAAGTAACTTGTGGAAACCCCATTGTTATAGTCGCTAGATAATAATGCCACCACTATCTGGCAGGCCCATCAAACTAACAAGCAGTGAAGTTGAGTCCTATAGACTCCACTATGCCCAAAGTATAAAGCCGTTCACAACAGGTAGTAACAATCTCGTGGGCATCCTCTCCTATCTCCCTAAAAAACCTCAAAGGTAATAGCCTAAAAAAAACTCCAAGGTTCTTCTACTCCTCTAGCGGCATCGCTCCAACCGCAATGATGGGCTAGGCAACCTCATGTGCCACTTGAACATGAGGTGTCACTACTATATGTTTACCCTGCAATGGTAGTGCAACTGTAGTTGGGGCTTGCTACATATCCCCAAGAGCAATCAATAGCTGAGTAATGGCTTCCTGGAGATCGGGAGTTGTAGCCTGTTCGAGTGGAGGCTGGGCTGGCCCCAGCCCCATCTACTAAGGAGGAACATGAGCTGTCTTAGACTCTGCAACATGCTTTAGAGTCCTCTCCCTACCATGATCTTGTGCCACCGAACAATGCATATGAGCCATCATGTGAAAGAATGAAATAAGTGAGATTTCATGAAACTAGTAAGACACACACTGCATAAAATGTTTAAAAAAGAGGGAATATTCCTAAGGACACCTAGTAGCCTCCACAAGATAGAATACAAACTATGCACTGATTTGTAGACTCTAGTAGGCCTTTGCTCTATACAAGTGAGACTGGTGATCCTAGGGCTCTAATACCAACTTGTCACAACCGTACTTTTTGATTAATGATGACACCTACTATAACCCCCGAGTAGGTAAGCAAACTCACAACACAAAATTTCATGTAATGGGTTGAAAAGAAGAAACAGAGTGGAAGCAACAATTTAATAACAGATACATGAGATAAGCAAAAGCAAACCAAAATATATACATAAATAAGGATCCTCCTAGAACCTGGGAGTCACAAGTGCAAAGCTAATAAATAGAAAGCAGAACTCATAGTTGACCTAAATACAATGATTTTCTCAAAATACAAAGGATGAGTCATCAATATCTAGATGCACTCAAGTAAAGTGCAGAATGCCATTCACTCACTCTCACCTTTGAATCTGGCAACTTTAGGCTCGATCTTAACGATGATAGTTGGTGTTCGGACCTGGATCTATAAAAAGATGTAGAATGTAGCATGAGAATAAAAATAACAAGTAGGTATCATAGGCCGATTGAGCAAGAACAGTAAAGGCAAATATGAAATACTAGAAATTAAACACACAGAGGTCAAAAAATAGAATGCAAAAGTGAATACACGTGAGTGTTCTAAGAACATAAATGAAGTAACTACAACTAACTAAACCTAACTAGTCCCACATAAGCCCAAAAGGTATACTCGCGCGCAAGCTTAACTAAAACCCGAATGGACCCCAATAAGTCCTACAAAAACACATAATAGCTAGGAACTAAATAAGACAACCTTAGGATTTTTTCAGAACTGCCACAACCTTCCCTAGCATTTAACCGTGCTAAGACACTAAATGAACCAAGTTGAATCACCCATTCATGAATTTAAACTTATCAAAGGTTTAGTCACCAAGTCAAGACTTGAAATTGATCAAAGGGAAAGGTAGCAACCCTTTTAGGACTTGAAACTAATCAAATGCGAAGCGCGCTCGACTCAAAATAGATGTCATGACTTGAAACTGATCATTGAATAATAATAGGTGACTTAACTCGGCTTAAAGAGGTGCACATGGGAGCCTAAAAACAGGACCAATGATAGGATATACGGGCTCGAGTCGTAGGAAGCAAACTCTAGTGACTCCCATTTCTTTGCCAACACAACACTAGTCCAAACCATAACACAAGACTACCTCCAGACTCATTAGGAACTCGCTCAAACTCCTACTCCACAATTAGATTGCAAATCACCGATAAACCCAAAATAAACTGCATACACGCTGAGTCGATCCCATGGATGAAACCAAGAAGAAAATGGAAAGTTGAGTTGAGTTGTCACCTATCTAAGGATCACACTGTCAGACCCGAGTCTTCTACATTAGTCTAAAAGGATCTATGCCATACAAAATAATTTCAAGAGATTCTTGGTCTTATCAGCTCCAAACTATGCAAGTTCATGGAAATCACTACTATACGCCTAGACAAAGGCCAAATATGTTCAATATCAATCAAAATTAGTAACCAATCACGCCATAAGGTAAGGATGATCTCAAAAACTAAAACCAACATGCCAAAAATCATGGAAAGCTAGATTTTAAAGCCAAGTTAACACAAATCAGCTTACATTTATATATTCAAGCTCAATCTAAAGAACGAGAAGTCGTAACCTACCTTAAAGAAGACCGTGGATGCTCTAATTTAAAATTCTGAAAATTTTCCCTTCAGAATGGCCTCTGAACACTCCTACGCTATCAAAAATAAGATCATAACATTAATACCGTCATTTAGACACAAAAACACAATAATTGGAGGCAGACCTAAATTGGTATCAAATTAATAAATCTGGGACCCACACATAATTTTTTTGACTTGACTCTATCAAAAGGTCCAATTTAACTCTCCAAATATGTATCCCAAAATGGGTCACAATTTGGGGCTCAAAATAGCCCAAAATAAACACATGCAACAAAAAAAACCAATTGAAGCTAAGCAAAGAAAGTTGGACATGCCTTTTGGGGCTGAATTTACCTCGAACAACAAACTCTCGGCACTTCCCAAACACCCTTATGTGATACCACGGTCTCCCCGAATGCTCAGGAATTTAAATTACCAAATTTGGAGCTCTAATGCTCGAGATATTGCCAATTGAAATAATGGAGGATAGCTGAAATACATTTGGGCATTATTTTAAAAACACCATACAAATTGCTCATCGTGAACACGGTCATAAAGGCCTGCAATCATGGAGGTAAACAATTCAGGCATTCATAAACGTGGAAAAGGCCATGGGATCATGGAGAGCAATATGATAAAGCTCTACGAACACGGCAAGGGTTCCTCTGAGATAGAAAACAAAAGGCCTTGACCCTCACAAACGCAGCCAAAGCAATGTGATCGTAGATACCATCAAACTTGTTCTTCACAAACATGGAGCCTGCACCAGCTGATGCTGGCCAATTCCCAAATTCCCTGACCGGGTGATTGTGATTCATCCATAACCCCGTGCGCGCAAACAAAATCTACTACTTCACTGAATTGACATTATATTCAATGGAGAAGTTGAAACTTTCAATCGAGATCATCTCGACAAAAAGTAGGTCCCACAATCAAGCTCCATTTAAGCTGAAATCTAAGTGGGGACACAGAATTGGCATGGAGGCCCTCGAATCTTCATGAAAGGTTGCTCTCTACAAAACTCGATATTCCAGAGCTAACATAACTGTCTGAATTGCATTCTAAAAACGTCTTACTGAACTTTTGACCCAAGTCAACTTTTCATATTTCAAAAACTCCAAAATACATAAACTTGTATAAAAACAAAACAAATAACCAGGTGACCGAGTTGTCAGTTCCAATAAGTGATAAATTACTTGGGATCACTATAGGAACACTCTTAATATCAAAACAAAGGCATTTACACAGAAATAACCTTGAGGGGACTTACAGTTTGGGACCTTTGGACAGAGTTAATTTATTGATTTCAACCATGGGTCCAATGGTCCTATTTTGACCCAGTTTTTTGGGTCCGAGTCTTTTAATAGTAATTTGGATATCTATTCTCTCATGTTTAAGTCTACATCACTAATTTGATGGCATGGTATCACTCAGACGTTGCTCTGATGTGTCCCAACGCACACTCCACTGTACATAGTCAAATAAGTAATATAGTGACTCTTACGAGCCCAATTATCAAACCTAAAAACTAACAATTAGCCAATATCTAATTTTTCATTAAACTATAATTAATTTCAAGTATTTAAAATAAGTTTCAATATTGTATTCTAAACTAAACAATTGCACTAATCAATTGACGATCTTAAATAGCAATGATTTTAATTCACTTGGGGTTTTTATCAATGACTAGGAAATTCCTGAGCTACAACATTAATATGGAATCATGTAAAAAGTGTTCCACTTAAGAAATTGAATGGTTATCAAGTTTCTAACTTACCAGTTTAATAATAGGATTATGGTATTTTGAATCTGGACCATCTTAAAAAATTGCTAATATATCTACATCCTTGAGCGGTGATAGATTATGCAAGTTATGGTGCCTTATTATATCTTTTAGTTCTTCAATCAAGCTTAATTTTCAATAAAGAATGATCTTGCTTCTTGTATTCCATGTTCTATCTCTTAATGCAAGGTAACCTAGAATTATCTTAATGCATCATCACATTCTATCGCTCAATTCCTCTCCAGAGTTCAAGAAAAGACAATATTTATATTTCAATGATGATCAAGCTTTAATATAATGAAATCAAAGACAAAAGAATAACTTTTAATGATAACCAAATTCATCCAAAGTTTCAAACCTAACAATCATATGTAGCCACAATCCTAGAAATGTTGGATTTAGGAACTTGTAACTTCATTCTCAAATTTTGTATCATTAATAGACATTCATGAAATTAAAATATAAAATAGAGTAGAAATGAACCTTAAAAGATTAGTAGTAGTGTCGCCCAAGTCGTTTTGTCTATGTACAAGAATTAGAATAATTACAATAACAAAAAAATGTCTCTATTTATAGACACAAAAATGTGTTAAATTTTTCTTGTACAGGTCAGTGGCACAATGCCATCGCAGACCCAATTTTACTTTTTTCCTACTTTGTGCCCACATATTTGAACCAGAGAGGTCATGAACCTGCTCCCTAGTTGAGGAAAATTTAATTTCCTAACCCCCATGGCACAGAGAAAACGCAGAGCTGGGTAACGTTTTTCTCAGAATTTTATTTTGAATTTCTTTTTCTTATCTGCTCATCTCTTGGCATCCACTTCACTTACGCAATATTCTATCTCAATTTAATGACCTTTTTTATTTTATTTTACCCTGCAAATCATCAAATCAGAATAGATAACATATAGAAATAATAACAAATTAAACATGCAAATATATGGGACTTTATTCTCAAACTTAGCTTAATATGGGTTCAATCTTGGATTTTAAGCATGAAAATACGCCCAAGATTTTGTTGAGAAAGAAAAAGCTCATGAATAGAGGTTTGATTGCATGTTTGGGGTTTATGTAGGTTACGATCTCTCCTTTTATATTTGTCTTACTAGATTCTATATAAAATAAGTTGTATGATCATTAGAGAGGTTGTAGGATGATAATTTAGGCTTGCATTATCCTTAGGCACATTTTGGCCATTTTTGGGGCATTAACCTACAACTTTCGTCGTAAAACCCTTATATTAGGATTAGCCTTAATCTTGGTTGACGGATTAGGATTATCTGAATTCTTCTAGAGGGTTTAAACTTAGACTTATGTGCTTTTGTTTCTTGGGAATGGTTTAGTGCCTTTTGAATTGTTTTCGATATTTTATTGTGTTATTATCGTGTTTCTGAACCGAAGGCCTTGAACATGGACTGGCTAGAGTTCCAAGTTAGTACGACTATACTGTGTCGGCTATCTACCCTGCTGATTGTGTGTTTTGACTATGTTGATGATGAATTTGTCACACCCCGAGCCTACACCCCAGACGTGGCCAGCACTCGAGAACCATTGCTGGCCCCAAGTGAACCCTTGGCCTGGCTCAACTCTCAGTGGAAGAATTACTCAACCACAAATAAACCTCAAAAGTAAAGTTTTAACTCAATGTCTCAAAATAGATACTCAGAACATTTTACAGAAAACATCCAACTGGCCAAAAGAGACAACTCAAGTCGTAAACATTAAACACTAGAAATGAAAAGACTCCTCAACTACTGTTGTCTATCTATGAAGCCTCTAATAACTTTAATAGAAGTCGGGACAAGACCCACGACATCCTAACAAAACTGAAAGATATAAATGGAATCCTCCGGAAGAAAGGAGACTCACCAAAGCTAACTCAAACTGCAAGTTGTATCAACGAAACGCTTGTTGATGACCCTGATCTCATGTATCTTCATCATGAAATGATGCAGGCCAAATGGAATCAGTACATTAAATGTACGAGCATGTAAGGGGAAAACTTAACATAACATAAAAGCTAGAACTTGGAAAGAATGAAACATACTCACCTCATCTCCACTCAACTCAACCTCAACTCATGAATACTCAATTCAATACAGTATAAAACAACAATAAGGATGCAGTTTATATAAAGCGTTTAAAAATAGTAGATAACAACTCAATATATTTAAAAATACAATAATAATTGTTTACTCTTATTTGGGAGATTCTCTAACCGACAACCATCACTATGAGCTATGTGATGATACAACGTCTCGCCCATGCTGCCAAAACTATCTTATACCTTTGCCAGAGTATAAGACATCCTCAATTAAGTGGATCCACTAAGCTAAGCTTAAAAAGCAATAAGGAATCATCTAAAAAGTATGACCCTTTCTACCCACGTTGGCATACATGGTTTATGAGGACTTTGAGTCGTCTGAACTCGTCCCATATCGGTGCTCAATATTACTCTCAATAATATAACTCATGTCATATGTTTAAAAATATTTCCTCATCCTCAAACATTGAGATTATTACTCAAAACGTTCTCTTAAAAGAGATACTGCTCAAAACTCTTCATGAACTCATTCAGAAATTGATGTTTCCTCTCATTTTAAATGTAAAAACATTTACTCTTGGGATTACTTAGTTTCCATATCTTCATTTTGAAAAATGAAACTCAAGTCTCCTCATCCTCATACTCAAGTACTCAAGTCTTAAAATAAATTTTAAAAGTTTGCAAAAGACTTCTCAAAATGACTCAAAAGAACCCCCTCGAACTTGACTCTTAATCTTTTCTTGAATTTGAAATGTGAATTCAAGAGTTATGATTCATGATATGAAGGATCTCACCATGATTAAATGTGATTTAGAATAGTAAAATCAGGAAGGGTGTGAAGGTACACTTTAAAAGAACTCAGACATGACGAACGACGGAAAAAGAACGGGGGCAGGGGACCTTGGCGCACTCAGTGGTGCGGGGCGCCAGCCCCTAAACTACAAAGAATTATTTCTCGCACACTGCTGGCATGGCACACCAGCCTCCCCCCCACCCCCGATGCATCGGTGGCGCGTCTCCCCAGGCCCCGCCCAGAAAACCCGATGAATTTTCCTCTTCGATTTTTTGGCCCTAATTCACCTAGAATCGAATGATTTCTTCCAAACTCTCTTAGATTCAAATACCCAATATAAGTACATAGAAATATACTCAAAAACAACCCTCAAACTAATAACATTCATCTCAATAACTCATCGAAACCCATCATTAAAGATTTAAGAACAAAACTTATCAATAACTTCAATACATGGATTGTCATGGACGAAATTAACTCAAGAAATTTATGATTGGAGTGAGGGTGAAAGAACCCATCACTATGAAAGCTTACATACCTCGTTAGGATTGAATCCTTGGCGAAATCCCTCGAGGATTGCAAGAAAAATCTTGAACGCTTGAATCTTTTCTCCCTTTTTCTCTTATTGAACTTCTCTCTAAACCCTAAGCGTATTTTAGAATTGTGAAAACCGATCTAAGTCAGTTTAGACCCCTAAAATATTACTAAAAATGAGTTAGGATAGTGGGGTAAGGAAAAGGCCAAAATACCCCTCCTTAATTCGGATGAATTTCCTAAATTGGACAGGCTGAACTCAAATGAACGGTCAAACCTCCCTCATCCGAACTTGAAATTTAGAAAACTTGGTGGAGTTGGTAAGAGGACTCATAGATCTTTAATTTGATACCGTATAGGCCACCTAACTTATCCTGTACTGAAAGTTATGGTTGTTTGAAGTTGACCCAAAACTCACAATTTAAGGCTAACTTGAAAAATTCTCAATTTAGCTCTTTCCAAATTGGTTCTTTCTAACATTAGTTCTTTCTAAGACCGAGGTGTTACAATATCTCCCTCTTGGGAAAATTCATCCTCGAATGAGATCACTCTAACTAAAACTAAGGGTGAAAACATCTAACACCCAGCTCAAACACCCAACATGCAATTTAACACAACATAGCATATCAATTAAAGAATGCTTTACAAAAATTCATTACCTTGGTCTGGAATTTCTCCTGAAGAAAAGAGATGTGGGTATATCTTCTTCACATCCTCCTCAGCCTCCCAAGTAGCTTCGTCAACAAACTGATTCATCCATAAGACCTTGACTTATGCTACCTCTTTGGTTCTCAACTTGCGAACCTGCCGATCAAGTATCTCAATGGGTATCTCCTCATAAGATAGGTTGTACTTAATACAAATATTCTTCGTAGGTATTATAAGTGAAGGATCACCCATACACTTCTTCAACATTGAAATGTGGAATACCGAATGTACTACTGCTAATTCTGGCGGTAGCTACAACTCATAAGCTATATTGCCAATTCTCTTGAATATCCTGTAAGGACCAAGATACCGGGGACTAAGCTTCCCATTCTTTCCAAAACTCATAAAACCCTTCAGGCGTGAAACCTTCAAATGAACCCAATCGTCCACCTCAAACTCCAAGTCTTTTCTCCTAACATCGGTATAGGATTTCTGACGACTTTGCATTGTTTTCAACCTTTATTGAATGATATTCACTTTCTCCATAGCTTGATGAACTAAGTCTGGTGCTATCAACCCAACTTCACCAACTTCGAACCATCCAATAGGAGATCCATATCTTCTCCCATAATGAGCCTCATAAGGAGCCATCTGGATACTAGAGTGATAATTGTTGTTGTAAGCAAACTCAATGACAGGTAAGTGATCATCCCATTTACCCTTGAAATCGATCACACACACCCTCAACATTTCCTCTAAAGTATGAAGTGTTCGCTCTGCTTGACCATCAGTCTGAGGATGGAAAGCAGTACTCAAATATACCTTCTAACCCAAACCTTTCTGGAAGGACTTCCAGAATTATGCGGTGAATTGCGCACCTCTATCTGAAATGATGGACACCAAAACTCCATGAAGTATGACTACCTCTTGAATATATAATATGGCATAATCTTCTGCTGAATAGGTAGTCTTTACCGGTAAGAAGTAAGCCGATTTAGTCATTTGATCTACAATCACCCAAATAGAATCATGCTGCCTGCGAGACCGCGGCAAACCAGTAGTGAAATCCATATTGATCATCTCCCACTTCCATTCCGAAAGATCTATGTTCTGAGCCATACCATCGGGCCTCTGGTGCTCTACCTTGACTTGTTGGCAATTCGGGAACTTAGCAATGAACTCTGCAATATACCTATTCATGCTACTCCACCAGTATACTTCTCTCAAGTCACGATAAATCTTTATGGAACCAGGATGGATAGAGTATCTGGAGCTATGAGCTTCCTCCATGATCCTCTCTTGGAGTTCATCCACCTTTGGTACACACAATATACCTTGATACCTCAATACACCATCTCCCCCTTGTTCAAAAGCCATTACTTTCTGCATATGAGCATTTGTCTTCAATTAAAGCAAAATAGGGTCTTGGTCTTGTATCTCTTTCACTTTGGACACTAGTGATGATTCAGCCCCGTTCATCACCACCACTCCACCTTCATTGGAATCCAACAATCGAACTCCCAATCATGCAAGTCTTTGCACATCTTTGGCTAATTATTTCTTGCCTTCCTCCACATGGGAAGTACTGCCCATAGACAATCTGCTCAAAGCATCAACAACAACATTAGCCTTACCTGGGTGATAGAGAATACTCATATCGTAATTCTTGAGTAATTCCAAACACCTCCTCTGTATGAGATTAAGTTTTTTCTGACTGAATACACACTGGAGACTCTTGTGATTGGTGAACACATCAACATGAACTCCATAGAGATAGTGACGCCATATTTTTAAAACAAACACTACAACAGCCAACTCTATATCATGGGTTGGATAATTATTCTCGTTAATCTTAAGCTCTATGAAGGCATAAGCTATAACTTTGCCATGCTGCATCAATACACAACCCAGTCCAACTCTGGACGCATCACAATACACAACAAAGCCTTGTGTACCCTCCGGTAAGGTCAACACTGGGGCAGCAGTCAACCACGTTTTAAATTCCTGAAAGATTTTCTCGCAAGCTTCAGACAATTGAAACTTTGCTGTCTTCTGACTCAACTTTGTCAAAGGGGATGAAATAGATGAGAACCCCTCGATGAACCTCCTATAATAACCATCCAATCCCAAGAAACTCCTAATATCAGTTGGAGATGTGGGTCTAGGCCAGTTCTGCACTGCATCAATCTTCTAAGTGTCAACTCGAATCCTATCACTAGAAACAATGTGGCCTAAGAACGCCACTAACTCAAGCCAAAACTCACACTTAGAAAATTTGGCATACAACGCTCTATCTCTGAGAGTTTGGAGCACTACTCTGAGATGACTTGCATGATCCTCTTTATTCCTCGAATAAATCAGAATGTCATCAATGAATCCAATAACAATCATATCAAGATAAGGCTTAAATACTATGTTCATAAGGTCCATGAACGCTGCCAGAGTATTGGTCAAACCATAAGACATAACTAGAAACTCATAATGACCATAACAATGTTGTCTTTGGAACATCATTTTCCGTTACTCTCAATTGATAATAGCCAGATCTGAGGTCTATCTTGAAAAGAAGTGGCACCTTGAAATTGATCAAATAGATCATTAATTCTCGGGAGGGGATACTTATTCTTTATGTTAACCTTATTCAACTGACGATAATCTATACACATCCTAAGGGAACCATATTTCTTCCTCACAAATAAGACCAGAGCGCCCCAAGGTGAGACACTTAGTCGAATGAAACCTTTATTAAGAAGGTCTTTTAACTGCTCTTTTAACTCTTTCAATTCAGCGGGAGCCATTCTATATGGGGGAATAGAAATAGGTCGAGTATCAGGAAGAATATCTATACCGAAGTCTATTTCTCTCTCAGGAGGGACTATGGAAGATCATCTGGAAAGACCTCTGGAAACTCACTCACATCTGGAACTAACTGAATAGGTGGTGTCTCAACACTAGAGTCATTAACTCGAACTAAGTGATAGATGCACCCCTTGGAAACTAACTTTCTGACCTTAAGATACGAAATAAAATGACCCTAAGGCAATGTTGAATTACTCCTCCACTCAATAACTGGCTCATTAGGAAACTGAAACTTAACTACTCGAGTTCCACAATCAACTGAGGTATAACTAGCATGAAGCCAGTCCATACCTAGAATAACATCAAAGTCCACCATATCTAACTCGACTAAGTCAGCCATAGTGTCCTTGCGATTGATAGAAATGGTACAATCATGATTAACTCTCTCAGCTAGAATAGACTGACCAACAGGTGTGGAAATACTGAAGGGCTCAAGAATTTGCTCGGGAAGAATATCAAAATTCATAGCAATGTATGGAGTCACAAAAGATAGACTCGCACCTGGATCTAGAAACGCATACACATCAAAGGTAAAGACTTTGATCATACCAGTGACAACATTAGGTGAATTCTCTTGCTCTTGGTGACTGGTAATAGCATACAGATGGTTTGCTCCTCCACCTGTCCCTAAAGTAGCTCCTCTAGGTGCAGCTCTGTCTGGCAAAGCCACTGAAGATTATTGGGCTCTATTACCCCCATTACCACTATCCTGCCTATTCTTAAGGCACTATCTCATGAAGTGACCTGTCTGACCATACTTAAAACAACTAGTGGAGCCATCATGACATGCTCCTGGTGGTTTCTACCACACTTAACACATGCAGGAGTCCATTTGGCCCCTTGTGGCACACTACCTTGCGATTGAGCAGGTCTAGCTCTGAAGTTTTGAGAATTTTGATTCTTAAACTCATCTCTATTCCTTGGTGCAGGTGCACTAGCAGATGATGGAGCAGTTCTATTTGGCTTTTGTTGAAATGATGACCGGTTCACATTATTCTTCTGCTGCCCAGACTCATTTCCTATTTTCTTAGCCTTCTTGTTGTGAAACTCTTCCCTATCTCTCAACTTGGCCTCCTCAACCTGTTGCACATGTATCATAAGTCTTGCTATGTCCATGTCCCCTATCAACATAGTTGCCTTACCCTCTTTGCTTGACAGACGAAACAACCTAGATACAAATAGACTCATCATGCTCCTCATGTCACTAACCATCTCCGGAGCATAGCAGGACAGTTGAGTGAACTTGAGGCTATACTCATGCACACTCATAGATTCCTGATTCAAGTTAAGGAATCTCTTACCTTCGCCTTCCTCAGCTCACAGGGAAAGAAACGCCCCAAGAAGGCCTCTTCGAACATAGCCCAGCTCACAATGGGTGCACCCTCAACTCTATTATTCTTCCATTGGTCGTACCAGACTCTAGCAACACCCCTCAGTTGGTATGTAACTCGTTCCACATGCTCAGTATCTACAACATCCATCACCTCAAACACTTTCTGTAATTGTTCCACAAAGTTTTTCGGATCCTCAGTGACACTTGAACCGGTGAAGTTTGGAGGATTCATCTTCAAGAACTCACGGATCCTGGATGTAACTGCCACATCCTGTCGAACCGCTCTCAGTTGCCCAGCTTGGTTGGTCACACTTGACTCAACATCCGGATAGCATCCTGGAACTCAGCATTAGTGACCTATCCTTGGGGTTTCACTTCTAGTGCATTGGGGACCCCTTGATCCTGGGGATCAACATTCCTCCTAGCAGGACGACCTCGGACAGCTCTTCGTGGAGGCATGATCTGAAAGATACGCTCAAGCACGAATTAGAAAGAAACTTTTATAGAGTTGAACTCTATCGCACGAAATGAGTATGAAAGAAGTGAGATCCTAAATGTCGCAGCCTCCTAATTATAGATGTGGCACGCTTCACACCGATAACTATGACTCTACAGACACAGCTTCATAGACACCTTAGGACTCTTGGACTCTATGCTTTGATACCAAGTTTGTCATGCCCTGAGCCTAAACCCTGGACATGGCCGGCACTCGAGAACCATTGTCGGCCCCAAGCGTACCCTTGGCCTGGCTCAACTCTCAGCGGAAGACTTACTCAACAATAAATAAACCTCAAAAGTAAAGTTTTAACTCAATGTCTCAAAATAGATACTCAGAACATTTTAAAGAAAACATTCAACTGGCCAAAAGAGGCAACTCAAGTCTTAAACATTAAACACTGGAAATGAAAAGACTCCTAAACTACTATTTTCTATCTATGAAGCCTCTAATAACTATGATGGAAGTCGGGACAAGGCCCAAGACATCCTAACAAAACTGAAAGATATAAATGGAATCCTCGGAAGTAAGGAGGCTCACCAAAGCTAACTCGAACTGCAAGTGGTATTAACGAAGCGCCTATTGATGACCCTGATTTTCTGTATCTGTATCATGAAACTATGGAGGAAAAACGGCATCAATACATTGAATGTACGAGCACGTAAGGGGAACACTAAACATAACATAAAAGCTTGAACTTGGAAAGAATGAAACATAGTCACCTCATCTCCACTCAACTCAACCTCAACTCATGAATACTCAACTCAATACAGTATAAAACAACAGTAAGGATGCAGTTTATATAAAGCATTTAAAAATAGTAGATAACAGCTCAATGTATTTAAAAATATAATAATAATTCTTTACTTTTATTTGGGAGATTCTCTGACCGACAACCATCACTATGAGCTATGTGATGATACAACGTCTCGCCCACACAGCCAGAACTGTCATATACCTTGCCGGAGTATAAGACATCCTCAACTAAGTAGATCTACTAAGCTATGCTTAAAAATCAATAAGGAATCATCTAAAAAGTATGACCCTTTCTACCCACGTTGCCATACATGGTTTATGAGGACTTTGAGTTTTTTTAACTCGTCCCCATATCGGTGCTCAATACTACTCCCAATAATATAACTCATGCTCGAATGTTAAAAACATTTCCTCATCCTCAAACTTTGATATTATTACTCAAAAGGTTCTCTTAAAAGAGATAGTGCTCAAAACTCCTCATAAACTCATTTGGAAATCGAAGTTTTCTGTCTTTTTAAATGTAAAAACATTTACTCTTAGGATTACTTAGTTCTCATATATTCATTTTGAAAAATGAAACTCAAGTCTCCTCATCCTCATACTCAAGTACTCAAGTCTTTAAAAAAAAATTAAAAGTTTGTAAAAGACTTCTCAAAATGACTTAAAAGAACTCCCTCGATCTTGACTCTTAATCTTTTCTTGAATTTGAAATGTGAATTCAAGAGTTATGATTCATGATATGAAGGATCTCATGATGATTAAATGTGATTTATAATAGTAAAATCAGGAAGGGTTTGAAGGTACACTTTAAAAGAACTTAGATGGGACGAACGACGGAAAAAGGACAGGGGCAGGTGACCCTGGCGCGGGGCGCCTGCCCCTAAACTACAGAGCATCATTTATGGCGCACTGCTGACGCGGCACGCCAGCCCCCCTGGCGCATAGGTGGCGCGTCACCCCAGGCCCCGCCCAGAAAACCCGACGAATTTTCCTCTTCGATTTTTTGGCCCTAATTCACCTAGAATCAAATGGTTTCTTCCAAACTCTCTTAGATTCGAATACCCAATATAAATACACGAAAATCTACTAAAAACAACCCTCAAACTTATAACATTCATCTCAAGAACTCATCGAAACCCATCATTAAAGATTTAAGAACGAAACTTTAAGAAACTCATCAAGAACTTCAATACATGGATTGTCATGGATAATATTAACTCAAGAAACTCATGATTGGTGTGAGGGTGAACGAACCCATCACTATGAAAGCTTACATACCTCGTTATGATCGAATCCTTGGCGAAATCCCTCGAAGATTGAAAGAAAAATATTGAACGCTTGAATCTTTTCTCCCTTTTTCTCTTCTTGAACTTCTCTCTAAACCCTAAGCGTATTTTAGAAATGTGAAAACTGATATAAGTCAGTTTATACCCCTAAAACTAAAGACGAGTTAAGATAGTGGGGTAAGGAAAAGACCAAAATACCCCTCCTTAATTCGAATGAATTTCTTAAATCGGACAGGCTGAATTGAAACGAGCATATCTCTCTCATCCGAACTCAAAATTTAGCAAACTTGGTGGCGTTGGAAAGAGGACTCAGAGATCTTTCATTTAATACCTTATAGGCCACCTAAATCATCCTGTACTAAAAGTTATGGTCGTTTGAAGTTGACCCAAAACTCACAATTGAAGGCTAAGTTGCAAAATTCTCAATTAGCTCTTTCCAAATTAGTTCTTGCTAACATTAGTTCTTTCTAAGATCGAGGTGTTACAGAATTGATTGTGGTTGGTATATTCACATACGCACAACATATGCATTTGTCATGTTTTGAGATAGAAGTGATGCGAAATGTGTATTTGAGACTGTTTTACGGCTTTGTTATAATTTTTACTTGTTTTGGCCTATGAGGGAGCGTGTTATCAGTTTTACTGGAGGAAATGTGGATATTTGAGACTCTTAAACACATCCATATTTTTATGGTTTTGATGAGGTATGTGATGATATATAGAAAACACCATTTTTTATTTGGCCCAAATTCATTTAAAGAATTTTTATATAAAAATATCTAGAATTTGCAGCACTATTTTTATTCAACTAATTTCAGTGATAAATATGAAATCATAGATTAATAATGTTTTTAATTTTTTGTTCGTGTTTATATTTTATAATAATTTATTTAGTGCTCTCTCCATTTTAATTCATTTGTCCTAATTTAATTTAGCCTGAAATTTAAGAAAATAAAGAAGATTTTTAAATCTTAGGGTTCCAAATCAAACATATGACAAATACACTAAAATGCCCTTAAATTTTGTATCTTAAACATGCCATGTGAAAAATGTAAAAGTTGTGAAAAAGGAAGAAGAGATAATTTCCTAAAATAGACTAAAATAAATGTAGGACAAATAAATTGAAACAATTGGAAAATTTGCTTTATTTCCAAGGTAAAATAATAAAAAACAAATTCCTTGATAAATGTTCAACCGAGTACATTGTAAAACTAAAAAGTGCAGCTTATCATAGCTATAGAAATAATCTTTTTATATTATAACAAAAAAGTTGTGTAATAATAATATTAATTTAATGTGCTCAACTAAATAATTATGTTTCTTATAATTCATTTTTTTAAATATTGACGTATAAATAATAATTGTTTGTTAATTTTTATGTATCAATTGATTACCTTTTATAATATTCACATATCACACGGGTACGTATACTAATCTACTTTGTAATACATTAACTTTTCTTCCATAAAAAACTAAAACTCAAATATTGTATAAAAATCTCCAAAATTTTCCATATGAAAGGAAATCAATTATTATAATACTTTAACTTTCCTTCCATAAATCTAAAAATCAAATATGGTAAAAAAATCTCTAAATTTTATTACCAAGATAGAAAATCAGTTATGATAATACTTTAACATTTCTTCTATAAAAATGTAAAACTCAAATACGGTGAAAAAAAAGATCAGAACATTCCCCCTGAAGAAAAGATAAATTATGATAACACTTTGACTTTCAACCAACAGTTCATCTTGATTAGTGATTAAACTATTCAGTTAAAAAAGATTATAGTACTTGTTATTTGACCTATATCAACCAATTTTCTATTACCGTAGAAGTACAGCACATAAATTAAAAGTTCATATTTCTTAAACTATTAGTCTACATGGTGCCTAATGGATATTATATTTGACCTAAGGCTATTGTGTTATATTTTGTTACTTAATCATATTTATGTAATTAAAATAATATTATTTTCTCTAAATTTACGGACAAACGGATCATGTGCACACAATTATGATAGCAATAAAAGTTTTTGATGTCACAAACTATATTAAGTATCTTCATCACAATGACTACTTATTTGCAGTTTTATACTATGAAATTGACAATAGATGATACACTACCCATCCTAAAAAAAAACATGTTGGTTGAATTTATATACAACTTTTAGAAAATCTGAATCTCCTTGACAAGAACTTATTGATGTATAAACAACTTATTAAAGTGTGTATATATGTTCTTAAAGACGATGTACAAACTTCTTGAAGTGAAGTATTCACAGTCATAGCAAATGTTTTCATATACACATGTAAACTATATGCCGTTGAAATAAATTGAATAAGCAATAAAACTATTAAGTTGAATATTTGATATGACAATTATATTCATGACATTATTAGATTTAATTGTTCAAACAATATCTACTCATCTTACCTTCAACAATTAAGTCGATAGGATAGACTCATCATTCACCACTTTAAGCTTGCCTTTTCCCCTTCAGATTTAGTGTAACTAATTACACATCCATTCTAATATTACACATGTTGTTTTGGAATGCGTGTAAGATGATATGAGATACACGTGCAACGCACGTTTCCAGAACTAGTTAATATTAAAAGTGGAAAGCTCAGATCTTCAAAATTAGATTATCATTTTACCCCTATGCTAATCAAATCAATTAAATAATAATATTTTAATTAATAATAAAGGTTGAATTGGAAGCCCAATCAGTTGTCATTTGATTCTTCACACTTAATTCCCCAAAAATGTTATCCACGGCCTCTTTAGAAGTGCATCAAGTTTTTGCCTTGGAAGCTCTAAAGCATTGCATAGATTATCAGTATTTATATTTTTTAAAACGGTCTTGACACTTGCCTTGTCATAACATTTTATAACGTTATCCTTTAAATTCATATTCTTGTACATGAATGCTTTGTTTAAATATAAATTTTTCATATATGCATTTTTCATACTTGACTTTACACATTTCTAGATTTTTAGTGGTTTTTTACCCATAAATATTTTTTCCCATAACTCTGCGATATAGAAACATCACATCTCTAGTTTCTAGTATTATTAAAAATGGAAATCCAAAGTTAAAAGTTGAATTACAAAAATATCCATATAAAGTCATAATATTTATGAACAAAAATGTGAATAAACATTAATTATGATAAATATTTTCACAATCTATTTAATACACCCTCTGTCCCTAATAACTTGTCCACTTTTGAATTAACACATCTATTAAGAAAACAATGATTGACATAGTGACTTTGTCATTTTGCCCCTATTAATTATGAAGTGGGTGAATTAAAAATTTAAGATTTTCAAGAAGTTCTACCTTTTTTTAAATTATTTAATTGAGGATATAATATGTAAAAAAAATTGTCCTTTCTTGATTTGTCAAAATGAACAAGTAAAAAAGGAAAATTAAACAAGTAATTTAAGACAGAGGGAGTGCTATTATTATATACTCCCTCTGTCCAACAATAGTTGTCCACTATTGATTTGACACACCCTTAAGAAATTATAAATAGAAGGGTAATTATTCTCTATCACCCTTTGAATAAAATAAATACAATGTCTTGAAAAATGTAATAGAGAAATTACTATAATTAATGATAAGGGTAAATTAGGAACAAAGTGTAAAATTATCCATGGATTTCATAAAGTGGACAAGTATTGTTGGATATATATTTTTAGTATAGTGGACAAATATTGTTGAACGGAGGAAGTATTTATGAATAAAAATATAAATACACATAAATTTTAATAAATATTATCATATATATATACCCTATTTTATAAGCCAACAAGGGCTAGGATGAACACTATTATTAGTTATCGTACCAAATGTTGTGTGAATGGTACTTTATACATGAGCTTTGATCTTTTCTTTGTTGACACGTCTATGGCTATTTAATTTGTAAGCAAACCACGTTTAGTACCGAACAAAGCCATAAGAATTGTAGTATGTGTTCGGGTATTGAATAAAAGTTGTAATGTTCCAGCCAAGTAGCACGTGTCCCTATTTTATCTACTCTTTTTCTCTTTACTAACATACAAAATGTAGAACTCAAAATCAACTTCTTCCTCGAGTATTTATCTTTATTTTCTCCTGTTTAGCTTGGGCTTTGACTTTTCTATTTTTTTGTTTCACTTTTGGATTTCGGTTTTCAATTTTGGTACGACTTTTTCTCTGGTGATGTTGTATTTCTGATCAGTAACAGGTAGGTAGTGTTGCTTTGGCGATTTTGCCTTCTCTTCCAATTTCATGGATGAGATTTTATGTTTGTCGCGTCACTATTAATGTAGTAACTTTAGAAGATATGAAATTCTCTAATGATTATTTTAGAATTACTTGTGTCTTCGGTTCTTAATTAATTGAGTCTATTCATGCATGTTTTGTTTCGAATATTTGGTGTCAAATTTTTTGATTCCTAAAAGGACGTTTTTGGAGAGGTCAACGAGGTTTTGGAGATTCGAGAAGATTGCAATGGATATTGTTCTAGGGTTTTTCGTCCATCATTATTGGCTTTCAAATTTTTTTGTAACTAATTTTTCATATGCATCTACTCATTCACTATTTTGTGTCAATTACATACTCCTTACTAATAAGAATAAGAATAGAGACATGCTCCCTAAATAAAATTTTCAAAAGTTAGTAATGCATTCATGTTGTGTAAATTATTTTGATATCCTTTCAATTAATTTATAATCTAATTAGAGTTGGCTAATCGAGTCTTACTCGTTTTTGGTAAGACTATTTATTTTAATTTCAAAGATTTAATTTTACATGAAGAAATTATTGAGCTTGTAGTAGGGGCAACAAGGTTGATGAAACTCGAGGTGAGAAAGCGCCACTCAACACTATCACTATCTTTATTTTTATTTTCTCCTAGGATAAATACTTCCTAGATTGAGACGTTCTTTTATTTTCTCCTAGGATAAACATTTTCTAATTTTTGATAGTTATATTTTATTTTTCTCCTAAGATAAACACTTTCTAGTCTGAAACACAGTTTTTTATTTTCTCCTAGGATAAACACTTCCTAGTCTGAGATTTTCTTTTTTATTTTCTCCTAGGATAAACACTTCCTACTCTAAGATGTTATTTTTTAAACACTTCATAGTTTGAGACTTTCTTTTTTATTTTTCTCCTAGGAAAAACACTTCCTAGTCTGAGACCTTTGTCTTTATTTTTTTCCTAGGATAAACACTATCTAGTCTGAGACCGTTATTTTTATTTTTCTCCTAAGATAAACACTTTCTAGTCTGAGTTTATTTTTACAAATTCTCATGTGCTTAATAACTCACAAAAATTTTCGGGTGAAAACTAGGGCACATTTTTTAATTATTTCTTTTGTTTCTGATGATCTACATATTATTCAAGCGAAAACATGGATTTGAAATTCAGGAACATAGTCTCAACTCTTTTAAGAATGATCAATCCCCTTGATAGCCAAAATCAACTTCTTCAATGAATGTAGCAGTCTAACCACCTGACATCTACTTCTATTCAAGTACTGATCAAGAAAACATGCAGGCATTCAAGAACATTTTCAAATTGTCATTTTGAACAGTGTCAAAAGCTCTCTCTGAATAATAATTTTAAGCCTCAAATTAAGTTCAAGATCAAGGTACTCACCAAAACGAGCTAGATGATATCCGTAGATCAAAACTCAAAGTGATGATTGAACTAAAGATTCAAGAGAAACTGCATAGATAGGAGCTTGTACTTGTATTTTCTCATTGACTATCAGTTTTTTTTTGTATAATGATAGGAGTCGTGGACTGGAGCCTTGACAGGACCTCACTCGAATCTTCGAACTCAATTTATTCTATTGCTTTTTTTTTACCCTTGAACTACACATGACATGATTCCTTTATATACCGGGATATGTAGGTTGTCCAAAACAAGGACTCGGTCACATATTTTCCTTTCAAAAAGGACTCTGGTCAAAACTTGTCGCGTTGTCTACTTCTTTATCTGAAAACTCTTCGTGTTTTCAGTCAAAGAGGGGCAAACTGTAGACACATAATTTTTGACTGAACCTAAAGTTTTACACGATTATTTTTTCGTAAATATTTATTTTATATCTACATTAAGTATTTTGATTTATCTTATTTTAGTAAATTAATTTTAAAATATTTGAAAACTAAAAAGAAATAGAGTTGTATTATTAGTGTAAGTTTTGTTTATAAAGAAAAGAAAATTAATAAAAAAATATATGTTTCTTTTAGATTTTGTTTAATAAATAAGCTAGTATTATCAATTACAATTTATTATTAACTACTTAATTTTTTTGTTAGTTAAGAAAATAGTTAATAATATTCTTATATTATATTTTTTTGTGTTTTATTTTGCATATTTTATATTAATGTTTTACAATTAACTTTATTTTAAAATTTTAATCTAAATATGTAATTAACGAAAACACTTTTAATCGGAGTCTAACCAAAATCCTAATAAAAGGCTTACCTTTTCCCCCAAAATTAAAAATTGCTAAAGACTAAATTAATTCCCAAAAACAAAAATTAAAATAAAATCAAATACTAATTCCCCCCTTCCCTCCATAAAATAAACTCCCAAATCTCTCCCCCACTTACCCACTTGCACTATTCCACAGCAATAACTCAACCATGCTCTCTCCCTTCTTGTTTGTTTTTTACTTATTTATTCTTTTGTTCAATTTGAATTTTTTTTGTTTGTGTGATGTTTTTAAATTCTCCTTTTCTTTGTAGGTTTTTAAAGTGGAATTATCAAAGCAATAAGTTTGTATAACATGCATATTGGTTCGTAATAATTTTGTGAATATAAAGGCAATTCTCTATCATAACCTTAAAATTCACTCTAGAATTTGATATTTAACTTTTTTTATTTGTAAACAACTATGTATCTTGTAAGTTGTTAAGCTTAATGTACTCATATTTTTATAAATTTTAGAATATGTTTTTAGTTTTCACCACATCATAAAGAAAATTATATCTGGCCTTCAATTGATTGTAGATAAGTCTTAATTTTGTTGTTATTTAGATAAGAACGATGACTAATGTTTATAAAATCTTGGATCAGTTTGATTCTTATTGAAACCTATCAAGTTTGTTTTGCTCATCTGAGAATTGAATTCCAATTGTCAGTTTCGTATTTTTTTTTCTATTATTGTATGTTTATTTCCTATCAAAATAAAGTAACCTTAGACAATAATATTGCATTTATCCTTGAAATATTTTAATATTTATGTAATCCTACATGCATTAAGGGAGGAGAAAATACAACTATTACATACTGCAGAATTTAACAGGTAACAAAGTAGGGTTGAAATAAAGTACATCGTTTTACTCTTTTTTTTGGATGAGAGCTTAAAGATATTTACATTGTCTTTGAATTGATGATTGTGACTTCACTAATAGGTTATTAAGGACAAAGTTTCATATGAGCTTATGTTTTAGATGAATTAAATTTTAAATTTTCTTCTTGTATCAAGGTGTATGAGGATATGTATGTAATAATATTTGTTTATCTAATTACGTATAGAGTTTTTATGGTTTCAGGCTTTTAAGCCTAGTGATGATGGAGATTGAGGTTACTTCATCTTGAAAAAAAGATAGGATGACACCAACTAAAGTCACCAAATAAATGCATAGTACTTCTTTTTAATATTGATTTGATATGGAACTATTTTAGATTTTAAGTTTTAACATTCAAGTTGCTATACATGAGTTCTTATTATAGATTTGTATAATGAAATGTGATTTACAAATTACAAAGGCTTGGTGTAATTCTTTAATAGAAATATTGAAATTTGTGGCGGTCACAAACCTCCGTAGATAAGATTTTGTGAATATTTATATCATATCGTGAAATTTTTTAAACCACACGAACATATTTTTAAAAAAATATTCAAATAATATGATGAAAGTTGTAAACCGTCACAAATTGATTTAAAAAACCTCCACAAATTTTAAAGTACTTTTGCGGCGGTCGTCATGGAGGTTTCTTAAAACCGCCACAAATATGCTCGTGGCATAGGTAATTGTAGCGTTATTAAAAACCGCCGCAATTCTTATTATGAGGCTCCAAAATTGCCTCAAATTGATAAAATAACCCCCATAAATTGAGCATTTATTTGTAGTATCATTGCGATCAGTGAACCCGACTAATGTCGCCCAATGGGTCGTGTATTAATTTTTGGGCCTGATTTTGGAGAATATATAAATAGCGCAAAGGAAAGAGAAATTAAGTGACGAGTTTTTGAGTTCGGAGAATTCAAGGAGTGAGAAACTTGAGAGAGAAACACTTTACCTTGTGAACAACACTTTGTAGTTTTTAGGTTTTTTCCAACTTTGTTCTTGAAATTTATAAATTAAAGTTTATCAAAGTGGATTTGCTTGTAATTGCTTAATTTCGAGTTATCCATGGCTGCTTTCATGAAAGGTATAATTTCTTTGCTCTTTGTGATGGGTGGCTAAAACACCAAGATCAAGGGGTGCAAATATGGGGTTGGGTGTTGATTTAATGTAGTATGCATAGAGTAAGGTATTGGGTTTTTTAGTATAGCACATAGAAGAGACCGAAAGGACACTATGAAATGATGCTATGAGATCGAAAGAAGATTAGTGTCATTGAAGATCACCCAGCCTATTCATTAATTTTATCACTATAGAGCAATGCATTTACCCATATATGACATTGATTTACAATAACCGCACCTGTAGATTACTTGTTACTTCTTACATTTTCCGACATTCTTGTTTAGTTGTGACCATTGATAACTAAATATTTTTATTAAATTGGTGGAATCATCCACCCACTTGTTTTTACTAATACAAATGAATGAGTTTACAATCCAAATTTCTTAATAGAATTTTCTACGATATACTATTCTCAGTGAGATTCGATCCCGACTCTTAGTTAGGTAATTTTAATTGACGACAACCGCTAACTCTTTTAATTGATTTTGAAGAGTATATTTGAGCGTTATAATGTACCAAGGGGAGTAGACAAAAAAAGAATGTGAATGATTAGTAAAGGAACATTTTGCTTCTTAAAGTTTTCAGGTATGCACCAAGGGGAGTAGACAAAAAAGAATGTGAATGATTAGTAAAGGAACATTTTGCTTCTTAAAGTTTTCAGGTATGCTTCTGAAAGGAACATGAGATCTCAGACGTTCTAATAATTTTAATATAATTCTTTCAATTAAGCTTATTATTTCACAAATACAAGCAAGAAGCAGCATAAATGCAACAAACCAAGCTAAGTTGAAGATGTTTCATCATATTGGTAGCAAACCTATTCGAGAGATTATTTATCAAAAGGTATTATCATAAAATTATTTTTCTAAATGAAATACTTTTGAGGTATTTATTAGCTGACATGTTTTGACTTTGATGTAAAGGGAGATAAAGATGGAAATCCACCAAATTTGGCGACTATTTTCTTTGAGACTCGTAAGAAAAATAACAAGCTTGTTGAACCCGAAGCAATTGAAAAACATGTACGTTTGGTAAATTGAATATGTTAATTAATTTAAATTGTTATGTGTTCCGATAGAAAATTTCCTTTTATATATTTGTAGGCTCAGCTCAAAGAAATGGTATCATCTGATCCATCTATACCTAGCACAGAGATTGTTGAAAAATGACGTGGACCTCAAAATCGTAGCCATATATTTGGATTTGGAGGTGGAGTAAAGGCGAAAGGCTTAAAAGGTGGAACTTCTTCAAAGGCTGAATTGTTGTCTGGCTACGTTCAATTCGAGAGGATTACAAATCCTTGAATGAAGAGATCAAATCCTTGAACAATCGTTTGTCTACCTTAGAAGATGAGATGAAAGAAATAAGAAAAAATGCAAGAGTTCTTCTCTGCTCAACAATCACATGTCCCACCTACGACATTGCCTGTTTCAACTGAATGACAACTATTTTTCTGGTGATCAAGTAAGTAACAATATACTTGACTGTTTAATTTATTTTGATGATTTGTCTAGTCATTTCAACTTAAACTTTCTAGTTAAGGACAAAAGAAAGCTACAAGAAAGAGAGAATATTTGAAAATTAAACTTTTTATTATCAGCCAATCTACCAAGACACACAAAGTTCATAGGACTCAATTTGCTGAAACTAATAGCCTCCAACCACAATTTTATAAAATTAATTCAACTGATGACAAATAAGGATCCCAGTTGTGTTTGTATAGCATAATTGGATGGAATATTTGACATGGAAATTATTCTGTTTGTGTTGGAAGTAAAGTCGTTACTTTGTTTTTGTCACGTCTTCTTATTACAAGTTCTCGTCACCTTAAAAATTCTATAGTTCATGGTGTCCAAACAATCCGCTAGATATCTTGGGGTGTAATCTGTAGTTCTCATCATGTTGAACTTAAACACTAGTATTTCTATAATTTTAGATTTAACTGTTGCGTCCCTTAACTTGATAGTAATTAGTTGACCATCTGAACTTGAACTTTAACACTAGTATGTCTGTGCAAGTGGTTTCAAGAAACACTATTTGACCATCTGAAAAGAAATAGTACTTGCATAAGCATTATTAGTATTGCTACAAAGCATGTCTTCAACGGAAGAAAGGTCATCCATAAACTAGATATTGGCACGTAACACTGAGGAATAAAATGACCAGCAGCTATAATCAGAGAGCAATCAAGTATTGCATTGCTCTAAGTATACTAAATTTGTAATTCCCTTACAAGCTCTACAAGCCATGTATATCTTTCACCACATATTGTGATGACATAGTTAATAGTTGCACTCCTGTATACGACTGTTGTACACAACTTATTCCTCGTTTAGTTTTTATTTTCAGCACATTTTTTATTTTTTAAGTTTCTGCACAGCTGCACACATCATTTTACTCTATTTTTATTTGCTCCATGATGGACATGTCACGCCCCAAGCCTACACCCTGGACGTGGCCGAACTTGAGAACCATTGTTGGCCCCAAGCGAACCCTTGGCCTGACTTAACTCTTAGCGGAAAACTTAATCAACATAAGATGACTTTAAAAGTAAAGCTTTAACTCAAAATAACTAACTCAGAATATTCAAAGAAACATTCACTAGCCAAAGTGGCAACTCAAGTCTCAAACATCAATAACTGAAATGAACAAGACTCATGAACTATATCTATCTATATATGAAGCCTCTTCTAACTGAGATGGACGTCGGGACAAGACCCACGACTTCCTACTAACAAAATGAAATGACTGAAAGTAAACAAGGGATCCTCCGGAAGCAAGGAGGCTCACCAACAACTCTAAAGCTCAACTCGATCAACGAAGCACTGGATGTTGATCCTGGTAATCTGTATCTGCATCATAAAAGATGCAGGCCAAATGGCTTCAATACATGGAATGTACGAGCATGTGAGGGGAAATCTAAACAAGACATAAGCTTGAACTGGAATCGAAGAAACACTTACCTTGTCTCAACTCAACTCATTTCAATATAAAGCAATAGAAATAATGCAGTATAAAGAAAAGCTTTAAAACAGTATATAACAACTCAATGTATTAGAAAATACAATATAAACTCTATTTGTATGTAAAACTACAAAGTAAACTGTGTTTGGGAGATTCTCTAACCGACAACCATCACTATGAGCTATGTGATGGTACAACGTCTAGCCTACGCTGCCAGAATTGTACTATACTTTGTTGGGGTATAGAACTCCTTAACTAAGTGGATCCACTAATATATTCTAAAAAGAAATAAATGAATCATCTAAAAAGTATGACCCTTTTCTACCCACATTGGCTACATGATTTATGGGGGCTGTGAGTTGTTAGAACTCTCCCCCATATCGGTGCTCAATACTACTCCCAAAATATAACTTAGCTCATTATGTTTTAAAGAAAATAATTCCTCTTCCTCAACTTTGAGATTATTACTCAAAAGGTTTCTCTAAAAAGAGATAATACTGAAAATTGTTCATGAACTCTTTGGAAATTGGTGTTTCCTCTCATCTTAAATGTAAAAACATTATTCTTGGGGATACTTAGTTCCCATATATCATTTAAAGAAAATGAACTTAGCTCTGCTCTTCCTCAAATCAGTGCTCAAGTCATTTAAAACAAGTTTTAAAACAATTCTTAAAAGACTTCTTAAAATGACTCGAAGAACTCTCTAGACTTGACTCTTAGGTCTACCTTGAATTTGAATTTATGGATTCAAGGTTATGATTCATGTTTATGAATGATTTCTAGATGTTTAGAAGTAGTTTAGAGTAGTTAGAATCAATAGGGAGTAAAGATATACTATAGTAGAACATAAACGGGTAAAACGACGGAAAAAAGGTGGGGGAAGGCGACCCTGGCGCACTGCTAGCGCGGGGCGCCAGCCCCCAAAGTTCAGAGACCCATTTCTGGCTCACTGCTGGGGCGCTGCCCTAGCCCCTCCCCCGGTAATTCTGATGAATTTTTTTACTCGTTTTCTGACCTTAATTCGACTAGAATCGAATGGTTTCTTCACCAATCACTTAGAATCGAATACTCAACGTATGTACATGATAATCTACTCGAAACAATCCTCAAAACACTAACACTTATCTCAAGAACTCATCGAAATCCCAACAATCAAGATTATGAAAGGTATTCCAAGAAAACTCAACAGGAACTCAAATCCTTCAACCTTAAGAACGAATTTGCGATGAAAATAACATGATTAGCGTGTGGGTGAACAAACCCAACACTATGAGAACTCACATACCTCTTAGGGATCAAACCCTTGGCGAAAATCCGCAAGAACTTGACAAACGCTTGAATCTTCTCCTCTTTTCTTCTCCTTTCTTTTCTTGAACTCTTTTCTAAAACCCTAAGCGTATTTTAAATTGGGAAAACTAAACCAAATCAGTTTAGACACCTAATTATTTACTAAAAACGCCTAAATCTAAAAGGGTAAGGAAAAGACCAAAATACCCTTCATATTTTCGGGTAACTTTCTGTAATTAAACAACCCGACTTCAAACAATCATATCTCCCTCATACGAGCTCAAAAATTAGCAAACTCAGTAGCGTTGGAAAGAGGATTCCAAGACCTTTCATTTAATATCTTATGGGCCATCTAACTCATCTTGTACTGAAAGTTATGGTCATTTGAAGTTGACCGAAACTCATAACTTAAGCATAACTTAAAAATTTTCAGATTTAGCTTATTTCCAATTTAGTTCTTTCTAATTTTAGCTCCTTCAAATACCAAAGTGTTACAATATCTCCCCCTTAGGAACATTCGACCTCGAATAAGATTACTCTAAGTAGACTAAGGGTGGTAACATCTAACACCCAGCTCAAACACTCAATATGCAAAGTAACACAACATTTCAACTGAAATAAATGCCAACAAAAGGTTTCAACTGAAATAAATGCCAACAAAAGGTTTCAACTGAAACACTCAATATGCAAAGTAACACAACATTTCAACTGAAATAAATGCCAACAAAAGGTTTAGTACCTTAATTTTGAATTTCTCCGGACTCAAAGAGATGTGGGTATCTCTTCTTCATATCCTCCTCAGCCTCCCACGTAGCTTCCTCAACAAACTGATTCCTCCGTAAGACCTTGACTGATGCTACCTCTTTGGTTCTCAACTTGCGAACCTGACGATCTAGAATCTGAACGGGAATCTCCTAATAGGATAAGTTATCCTTAATACCAATGTCTTCAGTTGGTATAATAAGTGAAGGATCGCCCATACACTTCTTCAACATAGAAATGTGAAATACCGGATGGACTGCTGCTAACTCTGATGGTAGCTCCAACTCATAAGCTACATTGTCAATCCTCTTGGATATCCTGTAAGGACCAATATACCAGGGACTAAGTTTCCCCTTCTTACCAAATCTCATAACACCCTTGATGGGTGAAACCTTCAAATAAACCCAATCATCTACTTCAAACTCTAAGTCTCTTCTCCTAACATATGTATAGGATTTTTGACGACTCTGCGTTGTTTTCAAACTTTCTTGAATAGTCTTCACTTTCTCCATAGCTTGATGAACCAAGTCTGGTCCTATCAACCCAGCTTCACCAACCTCAAACCATCCAATAGGAGATCTTCATCTTCTCCCATAAAGAGCCTCATAGGGAGCCATTTGGATACTAGAGGGGTAACCGTTGTTGTAAGCAAACTCTATTAACAGTAAGTGATCATCCCAACTACCCTTGAAATCTATCACATAAGCCCTTAACATATCCTCTAAAGTATGAATCGTACGCTCTGCTTGACCATCAGTCTGAGGATGAAAAGCAGTACTCAAATTTACCTTGGAACCCAAACCTTTTCGAAAAGACTTCCAAAATTATGCGGTGAATTACGCACCTCTATCTGAAATAATGGAGACCGGACCTCCATGAAGTCTGACTATCTCTTCAATATATAACTTGGCATAATCCTCTGTTGTAAATGTAGTATTTACCTTTAAGAAATGGGCTGATTTAGTCATTCGATCTACAATCACTCAAATCGAATCATGTTGTCTGCGAGACCGTGGTAAACCAGTAATAAAATCCATGTTGATCATCTCCCACTTCCATTCTAGAAGTTCTATGTTCTGAGCCATACCACCAGGCCTATGGTGGTCTACCTTGACTTATTGGCGATTCGGGCACTTAGCAACGAACTCTGCAATACCCCTCTTCATACTACTCCACCAATAGACTTCTCTCAAGTTATGATACATCTTTGTGGAACCCAGATGGATAGAATATCTGGAGCTATGAGCTTCCTCCATGATCCTCTCTTGGAGTTGATCCACCCTTGGCACACACAATCTACCTTGATACCTCAATACCCCATCTCCCCCTTGTTCAAAAGGCATCACTTTTTGCTTATGAACATTTGCCTTTAACTCAAGCAAAATAGGATCTTAGTCTTGTTTTTCTTTCACTTCAGACACTAATGATGATTCAGCCCCATTCATCACCACTACTCTTCATTCGTTGGAATCCATTATCCGAACTCCCGATCGTACAAGTCTGTGCACATCTTTTGCTAACTCTTTTTTTCCTTCCTCAACATGGGCGGTACTACCTATATACAATCTACTCAAAGCATCAACAACAACATTAGCCTTACCTGGGTGGTAGAGAATACTCATATCATAATCCTTGAGTAATTTCAACCACCTCCTCTGTCTGAGATTAAGCTCTTTCTGACTGAATACATACTGAAACTCTTGTGATCGGTGAACACATCCACATGAACACCATAAAGATAATGACACCAAATTTTCAAAGCAAATGCTACAACAGCCAACTCTAAATCATGGGTTGGGTAATTCCTCTCGTGAATCTTAAGCTGTCAGGAGGCATAAGCTATAACCTTGCCATTCTGCATCAACACACAACCCAGTCAAACTCTGGACGCATCATAATACACAACAAAACCTTGCGTACCTTCTGGTAATGTCTAGTTTTCAATTCCTGAAAGCTTTTCTCACAAGCTTCAGACAATTGAAACTTAACTGTTTTATGAGTTAACTTAGTCAACGGGGATGAAATAGATGAAAACCCCTTGAAAAACCTCCTATAATAACCATCTAATCCCAAGAAACTCCTAATATCAGTTGGAAATGTGGGTCTAGGCCAGTTTTGCACTGCCTCAATCTTTTGAGTATCAACTCGAATACCTTCACCAGAAACAATGTGGCCTAAGAATGCCACAGACTCAAGCCAAAATTCACACTTGGAAAATTTAGAATATAACTCTCTATCCTTGAGAGTTTGAAAAAATACTCTGAGAAGACTAGCATGATCTTCCTCATTCCTCGAATAGATTAGAATGTCATCAATGAATACGATAACAAACATATCTAGATAAGGCTTGAATACTCTGTTCATAAGATCCATGAATACTGCAGGAGCATTAGTTAACCCAAATGACATAACTAGAAACTCATAATGCCCATAACGGGTTCTGAATGCTGTCTTTGGAATATCACATTCCCTTACTCTCAATTGATGGTAGCCTGATCTGAGGTCTATATTAGAAAAACAAGTGGCACCCTGAAGTTGATCGAAGAGACCATCAATTCTTGGAAGAGGATACTTATTCTTGATAGTAACCTTGTTCAACTGACGGTAATCTATACACATTCTAAGAGAACCATCTTTCTTCCTCATAAATAAGACCGGAGCGCCCCAAGGTGAGACACTTGGTCGAGTAAAGCCTTTCTCAAGAAGATCTTTCAACTTCTCTTTTAACTCTTTTAGCTCTGCTGGAGCCATTCTATATGGCGGAATAGAGATAGGGCGAGTATCGGGAGGAATATCTATACCGATGTCTATTTCTCTCTCAGGAAGGACTCTAGGAAGATCATCTAGATAGACCTCTGAAAACTCACTCACTACTGGAACTAACTTAATAGGTGGTGTCTCAATACTAGAGTCATTAACTCAGACTAAATGATAGATGCACCCCTTGGAAACTAACTTTCTCGCCTTAAGGTACGAAATAAAATGACCCGTAGGCACTGCTGAACTACTCATCCACTCAATAACAGGCTCATTAGGAAATTGGAACTTAACTACTCGAGTTATACAATCAACTGAGGCATAACAGGCATGAAGACAGTCTATACCTAGAATGACATCAAAATCTGTCATATCTAACTCAACTAAGTCAGCCACTGTGTCCTTGTGATTGAAAGAAATGGTACAATCACGATAAACTCTCTCAGCTAGAATAGACTCACCAACAGGTGTAGAAACACTGAAGGGCTCAAGAAGTTGCTCAAGAATAATATCAAAATTCATGGCAATATAAGGAGTCACAAAAGATAGACTCGCTCCTGGATCTAGCAAAACATATACATCAAAATTAAAAACTTTGATCATACCAGTGACAACATCTGGTGAATCCTCTTGCTCTTGGTGACTGGTGATAGCATACAGACAGTTTGCTCCTCCGCCTGTTCCTGAAGTAACCCCTCTAGGTGCAGCTCTGTCTGGTGGACCAACTGAAGAAGATTGGGCACTATTACCCCCATTACCACTACCTTGCTTGTTCTTTGGGCACTCTCTCATGAAGTGACCATTTTGACCACAGTTGAAACAACCAGTGGAGCCATCACGACACACTCCTGAGTGGGTCCTACCATACTTAGCACATGCAGCAGTCCCATTACCTCCTTGTGCCACACTACCCTGAGACTGTGCAGGTCTAGCTCTGAAATTCTGCGAATTCAGATTTTTGAACTCACCTCTGTTCCTTGGTGCAGGTGCACTAGCAGATGATGGAGCAGGTCCATTTGTCTTATGTTGAAAAGAAGACCGGTTTGCATTACTCTTCTGCTGCCCGGACTCATTTCCTGATTTCTTTGCCTTCTTATTTCGGAACTCTTCTCTATCCCTCAGCTTATCTTCCTCAACCTGCTGCACATGGATCATAAATCTTGCTATGTCCATATCTCCTATCAGCATAGTTGCCTTGCCCTCCTTACTTGACAGACGAGACAACCCATCAACGAATAGACTCATCATGCTCCTCATGTCAGCAACCATCTCCGGGGCATAACGGGAAAGTTGGGTGAACTTGAGGTTGTACTCATGCACACTCATAGATTCCTGCTAAAGAGTGAGGAATTCTCTTACCTTTGCATCTCTTAGCTCACGGGGAAAGAAATGCCTTATGAAGGCACCCTCGAACATAGCCCAGCTCACAATTGGTGCACCTTCAGCTCTATTCTTCTTCCATTGGTCAAACCAGATTCTAGCGACACCCTTCAATTGGTATGTAGCTAATTCGACTCGCTCAACATCAGCAATATGCATAATCTAAAAAACCTTTTGTAGTTCCTCCATAAATTATTTCGGATCCTCAGTGGCACTTGAACAGGTGAAGTCTGGAGGATTCATCCTTAAAAACTCTCGGATTTTGGATGTATCAGCAAAATCCTGTCGATCACCTCTCTGTTGCCCAGCTTGGTTGGCCACCACTTGAATTAACATCTGGATAGCATCCCGGAACTCCACATTAGTGACCTCTCCTTGGGGTTGAACTTCAGGTGCATAAGGTACCCCTTGATCCTCAACGTTCCTCCTAGCAGGACGACCTCAGACAACTCTTTGTGGAGGCATGATCTGAAAGATACGCGCAAGCACGAATTAGAAAGAAACTTTATAGAGTTAAACTCTATGGCATGAAAAAAGTATGAAAGAAGTGAGATAGTTCCTAATTATAGATGTGACGCGCTTCACACCGATAAATAGGAATCTACAGACATGGCTTCATTGACACCCTAGGACTCTTGAACTCTGTGATCTATACCAAGTTTATCACACTCCGAGCCTACACCCTTGACGTGACCAGCACTCGAGAACCATTGATGGCCCCAAGCGAACCCTTGGCCTGACTTAACTGTAAGCGGAAAACTTAATCAACATAAGATGACTTTAAAAGTAAAGCTTTAACTCAAAATAACTAACTCAGAAAATATTTAAAGAAACATTCACTAGCCAAAGTGGAAACTCAAGTCTCAGACATCAATAACTGAAATGAACAAGACTCATGAACTATGTCTATCTATCTATGAAGCCTCTACTAACTGAATTAGACGTCGGGACAAGACCCACGACATCCTACTAACAAAATGAAATGACTGAAAGCAAAGAAGGATCCTCAGGAAGCAAGGAGGCTCACCAACAACTCTGAAGCTCAACTGGATCAACGAAGCGCTGGATGCTGATCCTGGTTACCTGTATCTGCATCATAAAAGATGCAGACCAAATGGAGTCAGTACATGGAATGTACGAGCATGTGAGGGAAAATCTAAACAAGACATAAGCTTGAACTGGAACTGAAAAAACACTTACCTTGTCTCAACTCAACTCATTTTAATATAAAGCAATGGAAATAATGCAGTAGAAAGAAAAGCTTTAAAGCAGTTGATAACAACTCAATGTATTGGAAAATATAATATAAACTCTATTTGTGTGCAAAAATACAAAGTAAACTCTGTTTGTGAGATTCTCTAATTGACAACCATTACTATGAGCTATGTTATGGTACAGCGTCTAGCCCACGCTGTCAGAACTGTCCTATACTTTACCGGGGTATATAACTCCTTAACTAAGTGGATCCACTAGTCTATGCTAAAAAGAAATAAAGGAATCATCTAAAAAGTATGACCTTTTTCTACCCACGTTGGCTACATGGTTTATGGGGGCTGTGAGTTGTTAGAACTCTCCCCCATATCGGTGCTCAATACTACTCCCAAAATATAACTTAGCTCATTATTTTTTGAAGAAAACATTTCATCTTCCTCAACTTTGAGATTATTACTCAAAAGGTTTCTCTAAAAAGAGATAATACTGAAAATTATTCATGAACTCTTTGAAAATCGGTGTTTCCTCTTATTTTAAATGTAAAAATATTTACTCTTGGGAATACCTAGTTCCCATATATCATTTTAAAGAAAATTAACTTAGCTCTACTCTTCCTCAAATCAGTGCTCAAGTCATTTAAAACAAGTTTTAAAATAACTTGTAAAAGCCTTCTTAAAATGACTCGAAGAACTCTCAAGACTTGACTCTTAATTCTACCTTGAATTTGAATTTATGGATTCAAGGTTATGATTCATGTTTATGAATGATTTCTAGATGTTTAGAAGTAGTTTAGAGTAGTTAGAATCAGTAGGGAGTAAAGGTATACTTTAGGAGAACTTAGACGGGTAAAACGATGGAAAAAGGGTGGGGGCAGGCGACCCTGGCGCACTGCTGGTACAGGGCCCCAACCCCTAAAGTTCAGAGACCCATTTCTTGCGCACTGCTGGGGCGCCGCCCCAGCCCCTATCCAGGTAATTCCGTTGAATTTTTCTACTCGTTGTCTGACCTTAATTCGACTAGAATCGAATGGTTTCTTCACCAATCACTTAGAATCGAATACTCAACGTATGTACATGATAATCTACTAAAAAAAAATCCTCAAACACTAACACTTATCTCAAGAACTCATCGAAATCCCAACAATCAAGATTATGGAAGGTATTCCAAGAAAACTCAACAAGAACTCAAATCCTTCAATCTTAAGAACGAATATGCGCTGAAAATAATATGATTGGCATGTGGGTGAACGAAACCAACACTATGAGAACTCACATACCTCTTAGAGATCAAACCCTTGGCGAAAATCCGTAAGAAAACCTCAAGAACTTGACGAACACTTGAATCTTCTCCTTTCTTTTCTTGAACTCTTTTCTAAAACACTAAGCGTATTTTGATTTGGAAAAACTGAACCAAATCAGTTTAGACCCCTAATTATTTACTAAAAATGCTTAAATCTGAAAGGGTAAGGAAAAGACCAAAATACCCTTCACATTTTGGGGTAACTTTCCTTAGTTGAACAGCTCGACTTCAAACAGTCATATCTCCCTCATATGAGCTCAAAAATTAGCAAACTCAGTGGCGTTGGAAAGAAGATTTCAAGACCTTTCATTTGATATCTTATGGGCCACCTAGATCATACTATACTGAAAGTTATGATCGTTTAAAGTTGACCCAAACTCATAACTTGAAAATTTTCAGATTTAGTTTATTTCCAATTTAGTTCTTTCGATTTTTAGCTCCTTCAAATACCGAGGTGTTACAAGACACTAGATGGTACACCTCAATTATTTGTTGCCTTTTATTTTGGTGATGAGTTGTGAATACTGGTCAACATTGATAGAAGCATTGATCGATGTTGATCACATCATTGTTGGCCAACATGAATGAGATGAGAAAATATTGGAATGATCAGTACAACAAAGGTGGGAGTAGGAGCCAGTATCTATTTAGATTTTGAGTCCAACATTAACCGGCAAAGAAGGTAGTAAGCGAGTCCACCATTTGGCTTGTGAATTTTGAGTCCAATATTAAATAGATGAAGTTGTGGAACCTACAAAAGTATAATTTGTTCGTATTTGTGTCGTTGTAAATACGTTGGCAATTAGTGCTAGAGGAGTTTGTCACATACAACAAATTTCTGCCTAGTTTTTGTTCATTCAATTTGTTTCTGCCCAATTTTAGTTCATTTAAGCTCATCTCTAAAGCGAATTCGTTCATTAGTTTCTTTTTTTTTGGTAAATCGTAGAGCTTTCATTCATAACCAAAACAATGTACAAGTATGGTTCCAGCAGCCAACATACATCCAATTTGTTTCACTAAGCTATTACAAGGAAAGCAAGAAACCTATGAATTCATACGGGGTATTTTGGTAGTCTCTGCAAGCACTCCCTCCGTGCTATATTTTCCCTTCCTCTTACGTGTATGTGTATCACAATGTATTTGATGATAAATTCAGAGAAAAAAGGTTTTTGGTGGAATCGAATGGAATTTCTAGCTTGCCACACCATATTCACAACCAAAGCAAACAGACAGCTTGTTATCTCAGCTTGGCCACCTCTTCTCCTTGCAATTTGGCTCAACCAATTCACTTCATTTGCCCAATCTTGGATTTGTCTGTTATTCCCCATCCATTGTAACAACCACCTCCATATCATCCTGGTCACAGCACACTCAAAAAACAAATGTGAGTTTTTTGAGTTTCTATTATCTACCAAATTCTATTTAGTTGTAGTTCTTGGAAATATATTTTGGATCTTGGTTAATGCATCTCAAAGTTTTTCTAATTCATTTTTCTTATTTTCTTGCAGCTTTTGTTGATGTTTCCGGACAACACTCCATGAATTGAAGTTTGAAAGTTTTAACTTTTTGCCCAACTTTTGTTGTTGCGCAAGCTCCTTATTAACTTACTACAAATTAGTTTTATGTAAATCTTGATATTATTGTATAGCTCGGATATTAGCTATTTTTTTGTTAAATAAATATTGAAACTTAAATCATGGGATATTAGCAAAATTATTAAAATTATTGTAATTAAGCGCACACTCTTGATCTCTATCTTCTTGTCTCTTATATATAACATTTTTTTGTATTGAAATTTTTAGTTGCAAATTAATATTTGTGGATGAGATTTTATTCTAGTGATATCAATTACTCTAGGACCATTGGTGGTCAATTAGAGACAAAAATTATTGCTCTTCTGTAAAGGTCAATCTAACACCAGAAATGTTGCTCGTCAATAAGTCTATTCTAGGACCAGGTCGTTGATCATCGCCAAATCTTTTCTAGGACTACTTCATTGATTGTCGCTAAATATATTCTAGGACCAGGTTGTTACTCGTCTCTAACGGTATTCTAGGACCAGGTCATTGCTCGTCGCTAAAGGACTTAAGATATCTCTAAAATATTTGAGACTAGAACTGTTGTCTCTAAGGGACTTAAGCAACTAGATTTATTTCCCGTCCCAAAACCATTTAACGATTGATTTTTAAATTCGTCGTTGTTGAACAATAGCGACAGAAGCTATTAGGAAGAGTGGCAACCAACTTTTTCAGGTCCCAAATGCTTATTAGGGACAAGATTTGGACTTTTAGGGACGAGAATTCCCTTGTTTAGAGACTGTTTTTCTTGTAGTGTTTCCCCTTTCCTCCCTTTTATATTCTTTTATGTACTCAAGTCAAGTTTGGTGCTTTGTATCTTTTTATTCTTCTTTTTCCTAAATTTACTTTAATTTTTCTTTTGTTACCACAATAGGTCATCCTTTATACATTACTATTTCCTTACTCCCAACATAGGCTTGATGCCTCAATCATCACTTTTTTTAACATTTACCACAAATTAATTATTAGTTGTCAGGGAGGGACATGTTCAAAAAAATATGATTTTTTACATAAGGATTTTGATATGGTTACGGCTAGCCAACAAAATGATTATAAAATTAAAATAAGAGATTAAGGATATCATTTTAGTTTTAAAAGGTTCATAGAGACTAAACTCACTTTTCTTCCACAAAGAAGACCTAAGTTTATCTCTACAACTAAGATATTCTCTTACAAGCGCTATGATTACATGCATATTACTATATCAACAAATAATTACTTACACACAATGACGTTGGACTTTCTTTTTCTTTCATTCTAACTCCAAAACTTGTACTCTATGAATCCAATAATTTTTAATGTCAAAAAAATAGAAATACATGTCAATATATATATATATATATATATATTAGGTCATACAATTATTATTTGTAGGAGTCCATTTTTAAAATAAAAATAAGTTTCATGCCATAAACAAACATACTGTCGTTATTTAAGTCAATCCTAATCTATTCTACTTAAATTATACATAAGTTATTTTCTTAAGAAAGTGTCCCACCAATCAATCATTTGGAAAAGTAATTATTCTAGACTTGATTATACCTAAACAGTGGGTGGTTCAGCATTAAAATAAATTCATGAAAAAGAACCATGTCTATCAAAAATCAAGAGGTGACTCAAGTAGTTCACCCTAATTGTAAAATTGAAGTATAATTATTGATTCGTCTATCCGAACTCTGCTTGATTTTTTCCATGGTTGAAAAAAACTGAAAATCTAAAACACATTAGTACCTCTTGTTCGCAATGGGGCAATAAAATAGATACATAAAAATATGGAATTGAAACTATTTTCAACTTGTTATCTATCATGGAAGACCAAACCACAAATGATATCTTGAGAAAATCATCACATGATACTGATGCATACATAGGTGTTATCATTGCCTTCTACCGGGCTTGATTAATATGAGACGGTTGATGTGACTTAATCTAATGATTTCAACTCATTCTTATTAGATACTCCTTATGAGAGTGAATGATTGATAAGGGTGTATCTGAAGTTTCAAAAGCTCCTAATCAACACCTTCATAATCCTGATAGTTCGTATCCCAAAGAGTTAAGTGACAGGTGTGTGAACCAGTGTAATCCTTCTTTTCCTTCAATGCGTAATGGAGTTATCTGTTGCACTCTAAACACAAAGGTCCTACTGATTCATAACAGTGAATGTTTTTAAGAAATTTTGTACATCATTTGTCTTCTTAAAAATATTGCACTTGTTACGAACATACAGGACCTCGATGTTTAGTGTGCAACAGATATCATCACCACTCATTTCAAGAAAATAGGACATACATACAGGTTAACTCACTTGTCACTTAACTCTTTAAAATGATCAACATTAGGATTGTGAAGTTGCTGATATAGATCCTTCGAAGCGACGGACACACCCTTATCAAGCATGAAACTCTCCTAAGGAATATTTTAATTTTTTTTTTAGCCGAAATCATTAAAAATATAACACATCAATCACATCTCATGCATCAAATCCCATAAAAGGCAATAATTCATCTATGTATGCATGAATATCACGTGATTAATTCCTCAAAATATCAGTAGAGATTTGGTCTTACAAGCTGGATGATGAGTTAATAATTTTTCAAATACCATATTATGATATATCTTTTTGTCTTTGCTAAATGAGATCCTTCTAGTTAGTTTTTGGTTTATGAAGTTTTTTTAATCATGTAAAGTAATTTTTTTAAATCAAAATCAGCTCCAAGATGGTACTGTAATGCATACAATAATAGAGAAAGTTACAAAATCGATTCAAGCAAACTTTTCCTAGTACTGCAAAAAATCAATGAGACATATAGGAAAGAAATATACCCAGGATTCATATTGATAATATCAGAAAGCTCAATGTTTAATTACCGTCTATTATTGACCAATCAACTTATCACTAGTTTCCCTTTCTACATAAGCCGCTCCATTGATAGCCATATTTTTAGTTTTCAGTGTTTCTTCAAATCATTTTGTCTTTGATCTCCCTTAAAAATAGGAATAAACATCAAAATTTTGATAAATTTAAAGGTAAAAACGTAAACATGCCTTTATACACAATAAAAATGAAAGTAGAACCTTACTATGAATTAAACTAACTTGCAATTGAACAAAATATATTAAAAGACTCACCAAGTATCAAAGAAGGAAACATGTCATCAAAATTCTCAATTCCCACCCAAAAAATTATTCTAATGCCAGAAAGAAGAAAAAAAATACCCGACAAAACGCAAAGCATCAAGGGTAAAACTATAACAGATCTTTAATGAAGCAAATCCAAAGAAAATCTTTTTGCAAGATCATGACAACACACAATAAAAAAAAAGAAGGAAAATTCAAAAAATGATCATAGTAAAGGGTATCAAAATCATTTGGGAAATAAAGAAGTTAAGATATAAGTATAATTAGTAATTTACCTCTGCAAAGTAAATGACTAAAATACTTAGAGCGAGGGAAGAAAAAATTGATTTATGTATTGGTTTTTTTTATGTATAGTTTTTTCCTGTTACTTTAGCCTTTTCTTCAACTTTAATGGAGAAGAGGCTATCAACAATGCATATTAATTCACTAGATATGAACTAGAAGATGGTTTAAGATTCAACCATTACAATAATTTTGTGGAATGGAAATAATAACAATAAAGTGATGTGGACGTAATTTTCTTAACTGCTTGTCCTTTTATAGGGGTTTTGGCTCATTTTTGTATAATATATGAATTTTATTTTTTAAGAAAAGTAAAATTATATAACTATAATTTATATGTTAGGATTTTTTTCGTGATTGTCTTACTATATTTGAGTTTGACTTTTTTATGGAAGCAAAAGTAAAATATTATCATAACTGATTTTCTTTGTTGGGGAATAAAGTTTGGAGATTTTCTTATCTTATTTGAATTTTATTATTTATGGACAGAAAATTAAAATATTACTATGATTGACTTCATATTTTGGGGTAAAGGTTTAGAGATTTTCTTAAAATATTCGAGTTTAAGTTTTAAGTCTTCAACTGTTAATTAATTTTGTAGAATAATATATAGTTATTAGAGAGAAGCTGAGGGATCAAGATAGTAGGTGAAAGGCCATAAAGAGGATTAAAATATTTACTTCAGAGAAGTTTATGGTCACTTCAATTGGTGAAATAGCATAACTCATAAAAAGTTATGAATAAAACTGAAAGTGCATTAATATATTTCGGTTATTACAAAATAATGAATAAGTTATTTACTCTTTAGCATAATTTAAAACACAATTAATATGGGGAAATTAAGTATGAAGGATTAAAGTTTCAGTTTTTGGACTTCTGATTCAACATTTATGGTATTAAAATATTATTATTTAATTAAATTTTAATTAGTAATGGGGAAAAATAGTAATTCAATATATATATATATATTATGATGATATGATCTACTCCAAATTCAACAAAATTATTTACCTTTAGAACTATATTTTTTGTGAGATATCTCATGAATTACTATTTACTGTGGTACCACAGGCTACCTGTAATTGTAAATAGTAATGAAACTATTCACTCTTAGCATATTATCAATTATACTTCTGATTTTTATAAATTAACATCCACAGTTTATTTGGTGCAAGGTCCTTTGGAAGTTTTTTGAATGTTATTTTTTTAGGATCACAATTATTCAATGTATCTATGAATGAGTTCTTGAGCTCAAATTAATCTTGCTTAAAAAAAGTAATTTAACGCAAAAGAATTATAAAGTTAGTGTTCATACATGAATATGTACTTCACTTGGCTAAAAAAGAAACGTTTGTGTTAAAGTCTTGAATAAATTATTTTTCAACTCACTTTTCACCTTTAAAGTTGTATTTAAGAATATTAAAGCATGAACATTGTTTCAAGTATTCTTGGAAAAGAGTATAAACAAACACAACTCCATTTCAACTTTAACTTATATAAATTTTAAATAAAGTGATTTTTTTTTTTGAATCTAGGACCAAACCTTAGTTTAACTTTAGTTATTCCCAAAAAAAAAGAAATGTTTAACTTTAGTGACCATGCTGATGAAATTTGCTTGACAAGTCTCCTTGTTCAATTATTTTGAATCAAAGGGGGGGAAAAGAAGAAGAAGCTGGTATGTATATACCTCATGTGGCAATGAACCTAGTTAATTAAGAAAATTCTTGTTTAAAGGTAAAATCTTGAAACAGAGTGGATCAAAAGAAAAAGAAAAAAAAACATATCTGCTACAACTAACAAAATAACTGAAGAATTCCTTTTTCCATGACATAGTTGTTGGTTCTGCTTTGTTTCAATGAAGAAAATAGTGTTCTATGCGTGCGGCTCTGCTCCTGCTGGTTTTGTATTGAGTAGTGGTTGCAGTGCCTTGACGACAATTGTCATGTTTGGGCGGAAATCTGCCTCGTATTGAACACAAAGTGCTGCAACAGCTGCCATCTGAGAATAATTAAGGCGATTATGGTTAGAACTTAGATGATTTGAAAAAATAAGGGGTGTAAGTGTTTGACAAGGATTAGAGAATATACAACCTTAGCAATTGCCTTTGGAGGGTACTCATTATTTAGCTTAGGATCTACACACTGCTTTACTTTATCTTCACTTAGTCGTGGAGTTGCCTGCAAAAATGAATGAATTTTTTGCTACGTTAATTAGAGGCATAAATAGACATTCATTATACTATATAGTTTATTTAAAACACCTACCCATGTGACAAGGCTCTGTTGCCCTTTTGGCATTGTATGATCTACTGGTTTCCTTCCTGTCAAGAGTTCTAACAGAACAACTCCAAAACTATAAACATCACTTTTCTGTGTTATCTGTCCTGTCATAGCATACCTGCACCACTATATCATTTTATGACACCACTTAATTATTCATTAACTGTCAATAACAAGGCAAGACTTACTCTGGAGCATGGTAGCCAAATGTCCCCAGCACTCTAGTTGAATGCAGACGAGCTGCTGTGTCCGAACACTGGTTTGTCAAGTTGAAATCAGCAATCTTTGCAGTAAAATCATCAAAGAGTAGTACATTGCTGGATCTGACATCCCGATGTTTAATTGGCGGTTGAACTTTTTCGTGTAGATATTCAAGGCCTCTAGCTGCACCATAAGCAATTTTAACTCTCTGATTCCAGGTAAGAACTGGACCAGGCTCAGCACCTTGTACTCCTTTTCTACCTACAACAGAACATCCAAGAATGAAATGCTTTTGTACATGTGTTATACTCTATTCTGACGCTGAACGTGAATCTAATAAAAAATCAAACATTGGAAATCAAAGTTTATTCATGATTCAATTATATTACGTATGTACCATGTAATACATCATGCAGCGAGCCCATAGTTGCAAACTCATAAACCAAGATCCGATTGTTTGCTGCGAGGCAACATCCTAACAGTGATATAAAATGCTCGTGCTTAAGTCTTGAAACCATTGATAACTGCATAAGAAACATTATTAGAGACTGGTCTACTCCGTACTAATTAGTTAACCGGAAAATATGAGACATTCACCTGGGCGGTGAAGTCAGAATCTGGTTCTGGTGAAGAACTAGTATCCAATTTCTTTATTGCTGCTTGTTGGCCATTGCTTAATTTAGCACCAAAAACGCGGCCATAAGATCCCTCTCCAATCAGAGTTTTCTTTCCAAAGTTGCCAGTAAGTCTATTTAGCTCAACCAAGGACATTTCTGGTACCTCAATAGGTAAAACTTTCTGAGGAGCTCCACTCTTAGCAGCACTCCTTGACTCTCCTCTTTCACTACCTGCATTTTCACCAACCCAAAATTTTCAAGTAAGACTTTATCATGTCCCATCCAATAAATTAAGCACAGCCAAGAGGTTAACTAAAGATGTTTCCATTTTGAACAATCAAATTAGTGTCAACGTAACCTGCTATCTTTGGCAGAAGCTGTGTTGTACGTTCCTTTTCACATACAAGCGAGAAATAGAGAATTCATCATTCTTGCTGCTACTACATTTTTTTCAAATAGACACTCACACTACTGGATCATCCTTATATTGACTTGGACACATTTTTTAATATATATACTAGACAGAGTAAAAATAACTTTTTATGAATATATATATTTAAATCCCTTAGAACAAAGAAGTAGAGTTGTAATATAGGTTGTTTTAGGTAATAGGTCAGTTAAGAGAGAAAAAAAGAGTTGGAAGTATCATGAAAAAAACGAATAGGTGCGTACATACCACCACCCGTTCCACCACCATAAGGATTGCCGGCTCTCGGAGGTGCTGTATTTTGATTAACCGGTGGACCGCTGATATAACTGTCTTCTTCTGCGCCTCCACAGCAAATCATATTGTTCTTCAACTATAAAAATATACTACTCTTAATTACCTCAAAAACGTAATCTTCTCAAATATAAAAAGCCAATGCGATTTTTTTTTAATTCTCAGAATAGCGTTCCCCACAAAACTTAACAATATCTGCGTACCAAAAATCTCTGAAAAAAAGGTCAATATTAGAGGATGCGAAATTAATCAAAATATAAATCTGGAAGAAGGGAGAAAGAGATATGTGTTCAACGAAGAAAGTCGCATGGATTCTTTTAACCCATTAAACTAACACATGACTTGTACGTTCTACGTGTCTCCCTTAACTTTGCACGTCCTTCCCCTTTTCAATTCCTCCTTATTCCATCTTCTTATTTAAAAAATTACTTCATACCACATCAAAATTTTAATAATATTTTTTGTCCCACAGTTATGAATCCACCTCCTCTCCATTTTTCCCAAGTTCTACTTGGATTAGTGACACATGCCTTAGATTAAATTAAATAGCTAAGATTTAATTTGTCCAAAGTAAATCTCTAATCATGATTTAAATAATAAATACATTATATATATGTTTTAAAATTTTATTGTAATCCCACAATCTTAGCAACATATTATCTTGTCCATAAATATAGGAAACATAGTTACGCATGATGTTTCTTTTATTTTCTTTGAAAATAATCTTTTTACTGCATTTTTAAAAGAAAAATAGGAAGAAAAGAGGTGAAATAAAATAAGAGAAATACTCTCTTCCAATTTATTTTTTTCAGAAAGAGAACTATTTTTTCTATACTTAAGGACAACATAATATATTGATAAAACTATGGGACTACAATAATTTTTTAAAGCAAATATATAATGTATTTATTAACTAAATTATAATTAGAGATTTACTTTGGGAAATTAAATCTTAGTTGCAATGACCCTCGGGGTTATTTCTGTATTTTATGCGTGCTTTTTTTGTTTTGATCCTTCCCGTAACTTCTTTATAGCTTGGTTGGGTCGCACGCTCCCTAAGGTGTTTAGTTGAGTTTGGTGCGAGTTTGAATTTTGAAAGCTTAAATGCTTGAAAGAGTTGACTTCAGTCAACATCCAAAGATACTGGCGTCAGATCAGAATTCCGTCAGTTCCATCAGCTCCAGAAGAGTCATTTTGGTCTAGTGATATGATCAGTTTGGGTTTTGAGGCTTTCGTTTGGAGTTGGTGCGATTAGGCGTTTTTGTTTTGGAGTTTAGCCAAAATTTTGACTTGGGCCAAGTTTCTTGGTGAACGCACTTAGAATCAAATTCTGTCAGCGCATTTAGCTCCAAAATGCCGAGTTCGATCAAGAGCGACCTTTGGTTTGAGTCCTAAGGGTTTTTGGGTGAGGTTTTAGCTTTTGGCATTTTGTTGTTTCTTTGTTAATTAAAGTGTTGACTTTTGTCAACATTTTGACAAAACAACCGCTGATGGTTGTTTCGTTCATTCTGTTGAGTTTGGAATGTCATTTCCAAGTGGTTTACACATTTGGTTTACGTTGTTTGGACTCGGATTGAATTCCAAGGGCTTGTTCGAAGTTTTTGAAAACTTAGCCTTTTTTGAAAATATCTTGTGTCTAGTGTGTCGGCTTTTGCGAACCCTTGATCGCTTAAGCGACCAAGGGGCCACTTAAGCGAAGGGAGTCTGTGGGGCAGTGGTTACTTAAGCGACCAATCCTTGGCTTTTACAAAGTTAGCTTAAGTGACCAAGGGGCCGCTTAAGAAAAGGGCGCCTCTTAGGCGGGGTTCAATTTTGTGAAACCTCTAGATTAAGTGATGTCCTCTTAAGCAATGTCCACTTTTGGAAACATTTGGCCGCTTTTGCGAAGATTGCTGGAATTAAAATTCCATTCTCTTCCTTTATTTCCAAAAAGAAACCCATTTGATTTGGAGCTCGGGCTCTGAAGTTTTGGAGCATTTCTTGACCATTTAAAGGTGATTCTCTTCCTCTTCCTTTCCCTCTCCTCTATGCTTTTACGTCCTTAATTTGACAATTCAAATTTATTTTCGACATCAAATTCCTTAGTTTCTAAGCTTGAAAGTTTGGTAATTTGGCCATTTGAGGTCCAAATTGAGTACCATCTCGCCCATCTTTCGGGCATGACTCCTCATCCTAGGGAGGACATTATGGCAGTTTCATTTTCATAATTTTGTTTCTTTGATTTGCAGGTCGGTTTTTCACCTAATTCCGGTCTGAAATACGGGTTAGTGAATGAGTATCGTTGGATCCGTATGAAGTTGCTCTTTGTGTTCTTGATAGCTTGGGAAAGATCCGAGGCTCTCCAGAAGGGAAGGGCGCCCGAGTTATACTTCGTGTGCGGTTTTCGACCTTGAGGTATGTTATGACTTCCTTCTCTCAGACTTGGCTTAGGTAGATTAATTATATTTTGGGTAGTATTGCATGATTAAGGTGGAACCCCTAGGTTGAGTTGAGTTTTTTTTATCCTTGGATAGTTATGACCATAAGTTGGGTTGTTTAGCTTAAGTTTTAGTCGGAGGAGCCTTATTTTAGGTGATCCTTGCATGAGTAGTATCCTTAGATCTTGCTTCTAGGTGGCGTGAAACTTAGGATTGTGTTGTGTTTGATTGATTTGGTTGGTTTGATTGATGGTATGAATCCTTGAGTTGTGATTTTTTGGTTGTTTTTTAAACTGTTGGGCCTGTGTCCGTTGTTGACACCCAATTTTGGCCTAACATTTTCAAAATGTATACTTTTAAGTTTTATTCATTAAATAGTTCAAGATATTTTTTTTTGTAATTCTAAATAAATTTATCAATAGTTATTCTTATTTTTCAAAATATTAAGACTTTTATTAGTTTATTTTGAATTTTAGTTAATTTTGATTACATTATTATTTATCACAGTCAGTTCAATATGTTGATACTATTATCTCAATTTGATTAAATTATAATTCTTTCTTAAATTGTATTTTTTACATGGCATTGATTACATTTTGTTAATATTCATTTTAGTATTTTTGACACAATCTAAGAATATATAAACACAATTATTTTATTAGCCAATGACTTTGGGCCACGATCTTGAGCCCACTGTTTGAGCCCATTGTATTTTATAAATATAATTTATTTTCTATATAAGTCTTATTTTAATCACAAAAGGGGTGGTAGATATTTTTTAGGTTTTGGAGGAAAATAATTTCTAAAGGGATAAAACCCCAATCTTTTTCTCCTCCAATTTTTGGCCCTCAACAACCGCTACCTCAAACCCCTTGTTTTTTTTTCCAGTGACAACCACCACCACCACCCAAAGAACATCAAAACAAACCCATGACTATCGTGATAACGCTCAAATGTTCTCCTTAAAACCAATTAAAAGGACGGCGGTCGTAGTCAATTAAAATACCCAACTAAGAGTCGGGGTCGAATCCCACAGAGTGATATATCGTAGAGAATTCCTATCAATAAATTTGGATTGTAAACTCATTTATTTGTAATAGTAAAAGAAAATGAGTGGATGATTCCACCAATTTAATAAAAAATTTGGTTATCAATTGTCAATATTAAACTAAGATTTTGAAGAATTCAAGAGTTAACAAGAAATCCAGGGGTGTGGGGATTGGAAATTGATGTGACATAGGGGTAACAGTGATACTCTATAGTGATGAACATTCATGAATAGACTAGATCATCTTCAATGGCGTTAATCATCTTTCGATCTCAAAGTATTTATGCATGGAATCACCTTTCGATCTCATCCATATGTCAATCTAAGCAACCCAATACCTTACTCTATTTTCTCATTCGATGCAGAAATAGGGGTAATAGAGCCGACCCATAACCTCTATGTTCAAGCAAGTTACAAACATCAAACCTAAATTGCTAGTATTGGACTAATTACCCACTCCAATCAATCTCTTTTGAGCATCGACTGGAGATCGGAAGTAGGAATTAAGTTTGCAACCTTAACCCATAAATTAACCCCATGCTAATTAACCCAAATTCATGCATGAGCAACAACAAAATAGAGCATAACACAATACCCACTACATTAAATCAACATCCAACCCCATAATTGCACCCCGAGATCTTGGAGTTTTAGCCACCCATCACAAAAAGCAAATAAAATATACCTTCCATGAAAGCAGCCATGGGTAGCATAAATTTAAGAAATAAAAAGCAAACTCACTTTGGATTCAACTTCAATTTGAATAATTCAAGAACAAAGTTGAAAACCCCCCAAAAGTTAGAAAGTGTTCTTCCCAAAGGTAAAATGTTTTTTTCTCTCTCAAACTATTCAGATTTCTCAGTATCTCTATTCCACTCTGAAAACTCCCGTTTTCTCTCTTCATTGGGCTATTTTTAGTTTTTCAAAATTTTCCCCAAAAACTCAATGCACGTCTCACTCAGCAACATTAGTCAGGCTCCCCAAGTTCCTTTGGCGAATTGCCAATCGAGCTTCATCTCACATTTTCTTGCTCTAGGCTTTAGGTGGTTGAACCTCAGTCGTCAAGCTCGTCTGAGTCTGCCTTTCACCTTCGGCGTATTGCCGAGGACTACCTTGGTTTGCCTTTCGAGCTTTCAATTTTTCTCCTTGCACTGTCATTTTCGGCGATGATCAGCAAGATCACCTTTCTCATTCGGCGAGTCGCCTTTTCATTTTGAGTTCGCCGACCTGTCTCGATAGACTCAACTATTGTGCACTATCCATTTAGGCAAACTCATGCTCACTAGGTGATCCGTCTTTCTTGTTTTGATGATCATCAATGTATAGTTGCACTTCTTTTTGCATTTTTATCCATTCTTTCAAACATTCATCCATGCCTTGTCCATTAGCCTTCATAGCTGCAAATCATCAAGATATCATCAGAGTAGGACAAAATTAGGCACTGAGAACACTAATTATTGAGCTAAATAAACCTCAAATGAGTGCAAATCTACCACTCATCAACACCCTCAACTTAAACATTTTCTTGTCCTCAAGTAAATCAAGAAAATAATTAGCTCAATAAGGGTGTCTACAACAGTATTCAATGAGAGCTAACATGCAAGTGCCATTACAAGACTATTCTCAACACATGCTACACTCAATCATGATAAAAAAGCTTTGAATGATGACTAGCCGGTTTTCACTCAAGCTCACTTTAGCTTCTTCTCTAATGCAAGACCATGATTCAAAAAATGCATTCATATGCCTTCACATCAAGAACGATTCCATGCCCTCACAAAGTAAATCAACAAAGAAATAAGGAATCAAATGCAACACTCACTCTCTCAAAAGAGAAATACATGCAAGCTTCGTCACATATGTTTGCCCATATTTTTCAATCATCACAGAACCTAGTTCATGCAAGATCTCAAGGGTCTTTTATGCTTGTAATGGAGCTGAGGGTTAAGGTATGTTCAATTTGGATCGGTCACTTCACCTTTTCAAAGCATTGTTTGCAATCATCTTCACCTCTTCTCAAGTTCTTTTCATTCTTTTTCATTTGAGAACTCAAACTTTTATTTTTTACTCAATTTATTTGGAATCCCCTTTATTTCATCACTTTTTTTTTTCATTTTCATTTTTCCAAAGCATTTTCATCACTATGACTCCTTTGTTTTTATAAGGAGCGGTTCCTTATTTTTGTAACAAACTTCAAAGTTGAGTCTCATTTCATCTTTCTTTGCCCTTCAATTGGATATCATTCCTCCTTCTTTGCACACCCCCAACATAGGCTTTTGGGTCTAAGTTGGATATTCAAACATAACAATGCTTCACAAAGGATTTTGGGTGAGAAGGTAGGGATAATTTGGCTCAAAAGGCTTGCTTTTGGTTTTACCAACAAATGTGTTAAGCTCAAATTATGCCAAAATGGATGCGCACCCTCACAAGGTAGTCACAAAAGATTATGGACATTTGGGTTCCCTCTTTGAATTATTTCCCAAGATCACACCTCTCATTTACCAAGATTTAAACAATTAGACTAACAAGAAAAATTCAAGGACTCGACACACATGCTTTCAAGTAAGACCTCACCACATATGGCACTCCAAAATACATTCATTTAGCACATCCCGAAAACATCAAAAGCGTACGTGTAATTTTCATTGCAAGACTCACATCAAAATGCAGCTAGTCAACAAAAGATTCAACGAGATCGCTCAAAAGAGAAACCACATCAATTTCATTCTCGCAACACAAACATTATACATGATGCTCATCATGAGTACTATTCAAGACATCGATATTGAACACAATCAATCCTCAAGTCATTATCAATGAAAACTTAAGCATTTCATGATTTTTCAAACTGATGGGGGATTGCAAAATTGAGAGAAAATGAAAAAGGGCAAAAGAAATACACAAAGCCAAATAAAGCACTATATAAACAAAAATAAACTAATACAACCATCCAAAACTAAAAAGTAACAAAATACAAAGAAAATAAGGGACTATTGGCTCAAAATACCCTCACCCCACCAACAAAAATTAAAGCAGTGTCCTTAATGCACAAATAAAAAAGTACGGGAGGCTGAGTAAGAAGGTCCCCCTAACAGGCTATGCCTGTGGAGCACTCTCATCTAGAGTCTCCGGAAGGGAAGCATCATTCGCCCAATTAATGCCCGACAATAGAATCATTGGAGTCTGCAAGGTAGTATCAATTGGGGCATTAGTGCCCATCACCACACTCGGAGGAATGGTGGTGTCGAAAAAGACTCCATTGGTACCAACCGCTGAAGTCTCCCTAAGGGATCTCTCCAGGGTTGTCTGAACAATGGCCTCCTCAGTCTCATGCTGCTCTGTGAGAGTCTTTGCAATACCATGCTTAGTTTCCTCATTCCACAGCTCCTCCTCAACAGTCTCCTGGGCCAAATCATCATCGGCCCTCTCAACATTCACATCATCAACATCACCAACTCTCGCAGCTAACTGAGGCAACACACTGGAAGTAGGCTCACTGCTAGGCATCGGTAGTGGCACAGGGTAAGGTGTATATGGAAGGTGAACCTCGCCTCATAGCATCGAGAGGTCTGCAGACTATAGCTGAGTCACACCCGTTTGCAAAGAAGCAAGCTCACCCCTCATGGTGTCTAGTGCACTAGAACTACCCTCGCCCTTCTCCTAGGCCTCTAGTCTCGCGGTGAGGTTGTCCAACCTCACACCATGGCTCTCAACCAGCCCCTCACATCTAGATAGCCTATCCCTCAACGGATCTAAGGCCTGCTCAATTGCCCTCTCAATAATCCCAAGAAAGTCCGTCTCAACCCTCGCGACTCTAACCAAGGTAAAATGTTTTTCTCTCTCTCAAAATATTTATAACTCTCAATATCTCTATTCCACTGAAAACTCATACTTTTTTCTCTTCATTTTACTATTTTTAGTTTCCCAAAATTTGGACCAAAAACTCAGTGCGCGACTCGGTGACATTAGTCGTGCTCACCAAGTTGCTTCGACGAATTGCCAATTGAGGGTGTGTTTGGTATGAAGGAAAATATTTTCCATGGAAAATGTTTTCCTCGAAAACAAGTAGATTTTTGAATTATTTTCTCATGTTTGGTTGGTGAGTAGAAAATATTTTCCGAATTTTTTTTAGTGTTTGATCTATGAATGAAAAATATTTTGAGAAAATATATTTTATTTTTAATAGAGAGTATAAAATAATTTTTGAATTGAAATTGAAAATATTTTTTAAAAATAAACTTAATTTTTTTTTGAGGAGAGTGGGGTGGTGGGGCAGGCACGTAGGGGGGAGGGGTCCTGGATAGGGGTGGGGTGAAAAACTAAAAAATTGAAATTGGAAAATATTTTTTAAAAACAAACTTAAAATATTTTTTTTTTTGGGGGGGGGGGGGGTTGGTCGACGT